>PITA01005929.1:0-105227 GCA_004023965.1 Spilogale gracilis
CCAATGCGGGGCTCGATCCCGGGACTCCAGGACCATAACCTGAACTGAAGGCAGTTGCTTAACCAACTGAGCCACCCAGGCGCCCACTATAGATATTTTAAATTGAAAACTTAAAAGTACTAAAGGAATAGTGCTTTCTAGACTTATCTAATATGTTTGACTATTAAAATATTTTTAATAGATGTCTCATGCCATCAAAATATTTTATCCTGTTGTGCACAGAAACCTTTCTTTTTTAAGATATTTATGCATATTGATGACTGTCTTTCAGTTACTTGGCATGAAATTTAAAAGCTTCCATTTGAGCCTGTCCATATTTGGTAGAATTGAATTTTTCATGTGTATGTATGGTGAGAGAGGGGATTAGGCTTAACTATTTGGAAGGAAACTAATAAATTTGGTCTCAAGAGCCTGGTGGTGATAATATTTCTAGATGAAAATGATTTTCGTAATAATGAGTGTTCATTTATTTTAAGCTTCAAGGGGGAAAGAAAAATTCCTAAGATTGTAACAGATTGACTAGAAGAGAGAGTTTGAATGCATTACTCAGGGTTTCACTCAGCCACACTGCCTATCAGTTCCTTGAGCTGTATCTAATGAGGAACAACGGGAACTTAATTCTGATTTTTCAGAGGTTTGATTGGAGATACCACCACACTGACTGTTCACCACATACGAACAATGAATTTTACAATAAATACCTACTACAAATTGTGCCTGAAGAAGAAACCATCTTTTTATCAAGAAGAAACATTAAGTCCCTTTTCTCTGCTTCTTGATGTTCATAGAGAGAAAGCTAGAAATACTATCTCATGGGCTATAGTCTATCAGAAGAAAGCAATCAGACATGTGTTATGCATGACTATGAGATATGTATGTAGTCAACTGTAGTTATTAATTTAATAAATACCGTGACATTTTGCAGCTTGATAGACTTTGTCTTGGAGTTACATCGTCATATTGATACACTGAAAGTTATTCATTCCCATTTTAAATAAAGGTCCATAATATATTACTTCAGCTCTATTCATTTTACGGCTAAGAAATAACATTGCCATGATGTTGAATTTGTGGTGAAAAGGATTTTTTAAAAGCTCTAATAGAATGGTGCATTACAGTAATTTGTGGTTCAATCACATGAGTTGTATACTTTAGTTTGCATGAGTTTAAATGGCAAATTGCCCTTTAGATCTGGAGTGATAGATAATTCTCCATTAAATCATCTTGGAGCAATCTTACTTGGTTTTTTTCCCCCTTTTTTACTAATTTCAAATGGTTATTTTGTAATCACTTAAAATATTTTTGGAAAATCATGAAGGGACTAATGATTTCAACTATTAGGTTCTAAAGTCTGAGAAATGTTTAAACAAGATATTTTTGAAAAGCTATTATGAAGAATGCACTTTGCATAATATGTATCAGAACAAGAAATACTTCTGCTCTGAATCGCATTTATATTATTGATTAGAACAAGCTCTTTGACTATTCTTTTCTTATGTGATAGATGTGTTTTTCCCAAATATGTCTTGCTACGAAAAACAAATAAGCCAGAACTATGAAGTAATGCAAATGACATTTCAAAAATAATGCTTGAATGGATCTTGTAGCTATAACACTTTAAACTGGGAAGTTCCAAAATTAAAAAAAAAAACAAAAACCGAGATTCTCATTTCCACCTCTTTTCCCAAAATGCCCTCAAATTTTAAAAACTTTTTAAAAGTGATATAATTCTTTTTTGTCAACTTAAAGCAAAACATAAATTTGATTTTTCAAGATCTTCATGTTCTAAATTTGAACTTATGATTCTACTAACCCAACTCTCTCTTGTTTTATAATTAAAAAATTTATGACCACATATCTTATTAAGTAACTCTGATGTGTTCCTAAAATATGGTGATTCCTAAACGGCTCTATTAAATTTTCATTCGTTCATACATTGATTAATGTATTTATTCAACCAAATTCTTCCCATATTCCTGGCGCCGTTCTAGGAACTAAACATTAAGTATTTAAAAAACAAAGTCTCTACCAACATGGAGTTCACATTCTCACCTTGGTTAGTATGCTGAAAATCAAAATAGTTTTCTTTTTCTTTTTTTTTTTTTATTTATTTGACAGAGTGAAACAAAACTAGAGAAAGAACATAAGCAGGGCGAGTGAGAGAGGGAGAAGCAGGTTTCCCGCCGGGCAGGGAGCCCGATGTGGGGCTTGATCCACCGTCTCTGGGATCATAACCTGAGCTGAAGGCAGTCGCTTAACGAACTGAGCCACTCAGGTGCCCCAAAGTGGTTTTCTTCTTAAAGAAGAAATTAGTCTAAAGCAAATTCACCTTCTGCTCGTGATTCAAAATGTTTACATTTCCAGACTACTTTATATCTAAATGAACAGTTGCAGACATTAGCAACAATTACAAGAAATAGATCTGTAAACTTAGCAAGCAAAGCATTTTATCGACTAGAAATCACCAGACTATGGAGTTTAAGTACATTCGGAGAGCCCTACTTAGCATTGATGCAATCAACATTTGTATTTAAGTTGATAACCCAATTTCACTTGCTACATCAAAAAAAAAAAAAAACAAAAAGATAACGTCTATGTATTGGCTGAAAACGTTAGGAGGCTTTAAAACAATTCCTGGAGAATTGTTATCACTTACAGTGGTCTCCCAGTACTCACACTGCCATGCCATTATAAGGCTATCCAGTGAAATAAGGAGTGTGCCGTGAGCGTGCGACACATGAAACACGTTTCATTTCTCCACTGGAAATGGCCTATTCACTGTGAAATGCGAGCTTACTTTGTTCCCTTAGTGTTCCGATTTTCAAATGTGATATTTGCACTTGCAGATTGTTTGTTGTTTCATATTTTACATTTTAATTTTGGTGGAAAGCATCTCCATTGATCTTGCGTATGATGTCATGCAGGGTTTTTGTTCTTCATCTTGAGGCTGGAGGGCCTGTGGCCTGCTGTGTGCTTTGGAAGCAGAGACTGAATCACATCTCTGCAAGGATGTGAATAGGCTGTTTGATGCCTGTGGGTTGCTGGGAAAATCTATAAACTTGGGAGTCAAAAGGATCATGGAGGAACGGTTTCTTTATCTGTGAAAGAGGCATGAAATATTTGCTCCTTCTACATCAATGTTTTATTGTTAAGGGCAATGATACCATTTTGCAAAAATAATGCACAGTTCTGGAAGCTGTAACTGGTATTATTCCAATGTTCTGTTAGTGTCTGCTCGCAATATCAGTATAATCTGTGTACCTGTATTTGAGAAATGGATGCATCTAGTCAGGATTCGAACCAAACACTTAAACGACTCCTTTGTTTTCAATGTGCTGTTTGCTTATTCGAGGGCTAGAAGAAAACTGTGAGATCCCCTTAATTACTGGTCACCCATGGTAAAGAATAGACCCTGTGAAGTAGCTTTCCACTAACAGAATGCGTAATGAACCCAGCAGAGATAGAAAACCCACAGGGCTTCAGAAGTAATACATCAGACGTGACAGAGACGCTTTAATGAGCGTCATCAATTACAACTTCTTCTAAACCTGGGACAAACGTTTTAGCACTTCCTCTGGGGGAGAACCCATGCCCAAGCCATTCATTGAGTTCTGTAGCATGCAGCGACGAGTATGGGGAATTAACAAGAACGTGGAACTCTTTCCAGTAATAATACAAAATGATCAAGAGGAACTAAAAAAAATCAATTGACTAATCAATGGTGTGTAACTGCTTGGAGCAGTTTCCCCATGCTAATCAGCCATTAAGTTGTTTAAACTAAATGTGTCTAGTTTCCCCACTTACTGAACTGATTTATAAGACGTGGTCAAGGATGTCAGAGTCGACGGGAGCCAGATTCCGGAGCATTTGTCTTTGAGAAAGATGGAAAGAATGTATAGATGGTCCTCTCTCACCATGGATTCTGATGGCTCTTGAGAGGGAGGTTAAGACAGGAGCTGTCCTCCCGGGCTGCAGACCTTGATGAGTTAATATGGTCTGCCCAATTTCTAAACATGTGCATTTGTTTGACAATGTGGCTGTGAACTTTGAATTCAGGAGCGATGAAAGTCAAAATAATGAAAGAAAATATCTATACGCTATTTATGTGCAGGTCTTTAAAATGTTTTTTTTAACCTCAACCATGGTGAGAAGCATTCAGCAAACAAGACTCTGAATTCCGAACAACAAAAGGTATTCTAACAAGACCTGTGAAGTGACATATTATTACCTACCTGCATAACGTCGGCAATTCTAGCATCAAAACCACTTGTAACTTCTTTTTTTCTTTTAAGTTGAATGCCACTGTGGGGGAAAAACAGCACTAAGAAAATAACTTTAAGCAGGAGCAAAAACTTTTTTATTGATATGTTTTACTTTGCTGGCAGACCAGAGCAAAGGTTTTGTGAACATTTAAAAGATGAAAAAGGTGAAGAATCCCAGAAGCGGTTTATCTTGAAGCGAGATAACTCTAGTATTGATAAAGAAGACAATCAGGTTGGTTCTCAAGTTTGAGAGTGGCTGACATTGTTGTTTTTGAAGGTGGGCTGACATGTTCTTGTCGTTCTGTTGTCCCCTTCTCCCTCCCCCAGTTCCCCTCCCCCCATTCCCCACCTCTGATACTGACTGTCCTCTTGCCAACCTCCTTCCCCCTCGCCTCCCCCTTTGGCATTCAGTGGGCAGCCAAGAGAACATGTCCTGATTGCTTCAGCCATGGCTCTGTGTTGGGCTGCATGGGTGGTGCTTGGTGTGGTTCCTGCTGCATGTGATGGGCGGGCTGGGATGCCATCGGCCGGAGCTGTCGGGAAAAGCTTTGTCATCGCATCTCCAGATGTCTGTGTAACTATGGCAGTCCTTCCACTCCTACAGCTTTGTCCTTCAGTTGTGCACACACTGAGCTGGATTCTCAATACGGACCGATGACCAACTGGTGTAGCTGTAAAGAACAAACCTTGTTATGGTGAGGACAGGTGGATTTTGCAACTCTCCTAAAATCACAGAAATTCACAGAAAAGAATCGAGTTCATGTTTTCGTCACCCCCCTACTCCTTCCCACGTTCTACTGTCCATGTAAACTGTGTGCTTATTTTGCATGAACTGTAGCAGAACTTTCTCCGTTTTGTGTATTTTGCTTGTGACGAAACATCACCTTGTCCTAGACTAGCCTTTATTCCTGGTTCCTCGGCAAGGGTAGAGAGACTTCGCTAAAGCTCTTCCCCAGATTAGGGTGGGGGTGTTGGGATCAAGGGTGATTAGGAAGAAAACTAAAGTGAATGGTAGAAGAAAACAAGTGTTAAACAATAATTAGAACACCTGGAAGTTATATAATGCCATTACAATTACACTTTGTGTCTCTGACAAGCAAAATAGATTTTTTGAAAATAGACTTTGCTTTAGAATTCTTAAAGGTAAGACAATATGCATCTCGCTCAAGTTATTATCTTAATGACTCTCAGTGAGTCACTGAAAGCCAGGACGTGCATCTCCGATGCACTTTTTTTTTTTTTTTAAACCTGTTCATCATTTGTATCTCATTTCTTCCTACCCCCGCTGCCACCACCATCAAGAGACAGGTAGCTCCCGTTGACTCGGAGCCACATGCCTGTGTCGTGTACTTAGTGGGCGTTTGTTGAATGGATGGATGCACGTGGTTAAGGCAGAGCATTTTGTGAGGACGGGCAGGAAGACAGTGGGAGGGTCATTGAGATGCTGGCAGGGGTTCACGTGCAAGGTCGAAGAACAGTCCTCATGCTGGGTTCTTTGGATTGTTACTTTAGATCCCTTGGCATTGACCCTACTCAACAAACAGGCTTTCCAAATTTAGTTTTGACTTTCCATGCAAAATCACAGGGCACAGGATCAATCAGTTATTGAGTAAAGAAGAAACAAATTAGGACGTGGAGACCTCAAGTGCACAGTTTCTGCCCATTACTTTCTCTGTTCCCTTCTTCTGTGTCTCTAATTCCCAGGTTTTCGGAGCCATTTCTTCCCTTAGCCACCTTGCACTAGCTAGCCACTTCCTCAACATTCCCCCTTTGTCTAAGGATCCCCAAGCACATGGGTTAGCAAAGGAGACAGAGTCCACCATTATGACCCACGTCATAGCTGAACTGGCTGAACACCTGAGGCACCTGCAGGTGCTTTCGCTCAGAAACAGCTGTACCGGTTTCATCCAGTGGGGAAGGAAGCGGGAGCAGCACACACCTGCCATGGCGTGTCAGGCACAGACATCGCACACCACACACACTGGCACAGCCTCCTTAGGGACCAGAGGGAATGAGACTCTTCATGCTCCATTTATTTAAGTGAACATTTATTATTCTCGGCTGACAGTTGCTTAACTGCAGATTTCCAGCAGCTCAACTTGGATAACTGTACTGATTTCTTTTTTCTGTTCAGCAAAACAGAATGCATCCATTTAGAGATGACAGACGAAGTAAATCAATTGAAGAGAGAGAAGAGGAATATCAGAGAGTGAGGGAGAGAATATTTGCACACGATGTGAGTAGTTGTTTTCATTGCCTCTTTAGTGCGGTCCTTCCCCAGACCTCGAGCTGGCAGGACTCAGGAAGCTGGAGCCAGGGACAAATAGAAGAGCAGCTCACCAGAGGTGTTTCTGGAAGAGGACCTGGTTCAGGGAAGTGACAGAAAAGAAGCCAAGGTCCCTAGGATATGACCCCGGGGGAATAGAGGTGTGATTTTGGTGGGTAAAACGGACCCCAAGTCGCAGCGAGGTTGCCAGATTTGAAAAAATGCCTTCACATCCATATTCGCTCTCAGACAGCCAAGTATTGTCTTGTAACACTAACGCTGTGCAGAAGAAAGACACGTAAAAAAGAACGAGAATCTATTAATCACATACATAAACACGAAATTCTCTGCATTCTTAGCAAGCACCGGCATTTTATTATATCAAAGTTAAATGATAATACTCATCTTCCCCCTCAGTTTCAGATCAAATTAGGTCTGTGAGCGGTTTATCACAAGGGAATAATCATAAAATGATTTCTTTTGTTCAAGTCCCAGCAAAGAAAATGTGGTGGGGGATTTTTTCATCCTTTTCCCACTGTGGTCAAAATAAAATGCAATTAACTTAAATAAGAATGAAAAAGTGATTTAAAACAGCTGGATTTAAATGCAAGAAAGCAAAAAGGGCAACCTAGTGGCATAGTTTTTTCATTCCATGAAATCATTCGGGAGCCTCCTAAGATGTTGTGGGCTCTTCCTTCCCTTTGCAAAAGTAGAGCTGGGAGCTCCTTTGTGCAGATCTTCGGTGGCTTTCCTGGGTTAGGAGAGCCATCCTACCGCCCGCTGTGATTTGCTCTGGAGGCCATTACCAGGCCAGACTAGAGACCTAGACTCCACCTCTTAGCATGGAGAAGGCCTTCTGACCTTGGAGGTTTCAAGACAAGTCAGTTTCCCATTCCTCCGGCTGAATCCTTCCGTGTAAAGCTGCAGGGGAAAATCAAATTCCACCAACAGTGTGTTTGTTTCATGTTGATACAGGTTTCTGTTATCTCCTCTAGATCCTCACTGCCTTTCTTGGATACAATAGAATAACACTTGGATACAATAGAATCTGGCTCAGAGCTCTGGAGCTAGCAGAGTCTGAAAGAGATAGCTGTTGAAGAATCCTGTCCATGTGCAATTCTAGAAGATTCTGTGTATGTGTGAGCTACTTAGACTTTTCTTATGGTGCGAAGCATAGTTGTGTTTCCTGGATAAAAGGATGAAGTGAGGAGAGGCTCTGTTGTACCCATGACGGTATAGGGGTGCCCCGAGTGGACTAGTGGACTAGAAGGCAGCATGTGCCTACTCAATGACCTTCATGGAGAGAAAGTTTTCTAAAGGCTAGTTTATTATTTATGCTTTTTCTTTCCTTCTCTGTCCCCATCCTTCCCTCTCCTTGCCTTACACACACACACACACACACACACACACACACACACACACACACAATTTCCTTCTGACTCTCATCTGGCAAGTCATGAAATTTATAAATGACTCGTGTTGAAAAGCAAATAATAATCACTAGATAATATACAAACATTATGTTGTTGTTTTTTTTTTCAAAGCAGTGACCCTACCACTGCCATTGGCAGATACTCAGGGCTAGATGGCAGGAAAGCATCCCTGATGCTTGCCTGTGAAGGGGTGCCTTCCTGTGCTGCCTCAGGTGCACAGAGAGGTCATCCTGGACGAGGAGGGTTCAGTATGATGCCCTGTACACATTGCATCTCCTAACAACCCTATTAAGGAGACCAACAGCAAAGAACCCGGGTCCCCGAGTAAAGATAAGAGGCAAGTGTTGCTGTTTCAAGCCTTGATAGCTAACTGCTGAATTAACATTTTTTAAAGCAGTGAAAGCAGACTGAGGGCTCGTGGGTGACTCAGTTAGTTGAGCATTCGACTCTTGATCTCGACTCAGGTCTTGATCTCAGGGTCCTGAGTTTGAGCCCTTTAATGGGGTTCCATGCTGAGCTTACCTTAAAAAAAAAAGTAAAAGCAGACTGAAGTGTGGGAGAACTTAAATGCCAAGCTATCTCCATGGCCTTTCCAATTGATGGCATCATTTGGCAACCTTCTTTGAAAGCCTGTGGCTTCTTCCCCCTGCAGGAGTAGATAGGGGTGTGAGCTGCTGCGATGGGGTCTCTGGTGGCCATCTCTTCCGGGGCTATTCTTTGAGTGGGGCACCTGCCTGTTTCTGGCACTACTTTTCCACCTGATCTCCTGGGGCTAGGCTTTTTAATCGGCATACTGTACCCAGAGTACACTCATCGCTTCAGAGATTAAACAAGGTCCCCGACATCATCTACAAAATATTATGTCCATGAGGGTAGGTACATTTTTCTAAGGAAAAGATCTTGATTGTTTATCATAGTTTTACAAGTTTTTATCACTTCTACAAGGTTAAGAGCCATTTTCCCAGAGGGGAAAAAAAAGATGCCCAGTGCTTTCTCCCTAGGCCTGCCGCTCTGTAGAAACAGCACAGTCATTAAGTTAGTGTTCCCTGTGTTTCACTATTAATTTCTGCATAACAAATTATGCCCAAATCTGACAAAGCAAACACAGAAAATGCTTTTTACCTTACAGTTCCCGGGGATCAGGAATCAGAGGGTGGCTTTAGCTGGCCAGTTCCGGCTCATGGTCTTTCGTGAGGTCAAGCCATCAGCGGGGCCTGCGGTCATCTGAAGGCTTGATGGAGTGGGCGTCTGCTTCACGTGTGTGGTTTTTGGCAGACCTCAGTTCCCACCATGTGGGTCTCTCCAGGGGCTACTGAGTATCTTTATAACCTGGCAACCAGCTGATCCAAGAGAGAAGGAAGGAGCGCAAGATGGAAGCTACAGGCTTTCATAACCTGATGTTGGAGCTGACACACCTTCCCTTCCACTGTGTTCAGCTGGACACACAGACCAAACTGGTACAATGTAGGAGGCTGAAAATACCGAGATGCAGGAATCATTGGGGGCCACCATGTGTTAACAGGCTATTACTGTATCTTTTATTAATGCAAACCCAGTGACATAGCAACATGAAGTTCCTTGAATACGTAGAGTAACACATCTTCCTTTACACTTACATAAAGAGAGAACACTTTGGGAGTCTTCATCTCTACAATTCCAGATTCCCAAATGACCATTAGGACTTTCCAGATTGTTGAGGTACACGGGGTAATAAGCCAAGTATAGAAAGTCAATTGTAGGGGCACCTGGGTGGCTCAGTTGGTTAAGCAACTGCCTTCGGCTCAGGTCATGATCCCGGAGACCTGGGATCGAGCCCCGCATCGGGCTCCCTGCTTGGTGGGAAGCCTGCTTCTCCCTCTCTCACTCCCCCTGCTTGTGTTCCCTCTCTGGCTGTGTTTCTCTCTGTCAAATAAATAAATAAAATCTTTAAAAAAAAAAAAAGAAAGAAAGAAAGTCAATTATAGAACCGATGCAAAGAACCCAGCATAGGGAAGCTAAGTTACAGGCCTCTGATGTCTTTCTTAGCTGGCCTTTCATTTAGTCCCTTCATAATTTGAAAACCAAGATAGTAAAAGCAACTTCCCTTGCCAATTATTATTTAAGTAGTGGAGTCACTCAAACAGGTTCAAATAGTGACATATTTATGTAGAGGTTTTTCTGTTTTGTTTTGTTGTTTTCTACTTGAAGTTACAATAGTTATAGAGAAACACTTCCTGATATTTACACTTCAGCAAAATCAAAATTTATTTTAAAATTAATAGTGTCCTTGAATATTTTATCAGTGTATCTTGGTATCTAAGGTACGTGTGCTTGGGTGTGTGCATGCGTGTGTGCTTTTTTATTTAGGTCTGCATTTAGAATATGCAGATTATTTGGAGATTTTCTAGAAAAATAATTTCAATATAGTTTGAGAATTTGGGTAGCCTGAGCTAAGGCACATTTATTATTTGAGAATGAAGTTGTTGTAAGTCAAGGCACACAAAAATTTAGTTATCAAATAAAAAATGAGTGCATTTTTGTAGTCGGAAGTATTGAAATATAACTCTTGTTTTCTTTAGCAAGATTTTCAACTTATTTTATGATTAATTCAAAGCAATGTTGCTGGCTTTGGCAAGGCTATGTTGCTAAAGCAATATATTTGGGAAAGACATGTTGTGCCTGGAGGACGAATTCTGAAAGATACTTGTGTGTAAATAGGGATTCTGGGGAGAGTTTATCCATGGTCTCCCCAGCATGCACTAGGATCCCTCTTCTGTGACAACCATTGAGAGGGGCATGTGATGCCACCTGTTTTGGCGGTGGGGTGTGGGAGAGAATTCTGTAACCCATTAGGCAAAACCATTTTCTCCTTAAAGAAAAAAAGAGCTCTTTATATCTGAGAATGCATATGTGACAGCTTTGAATGCTGCACTTAATTACTGTGACACTTTTACCTTCTCTGCTATTAAAATTTGAAAGTTATATTAATAACTTTTTTAAAGTTTATTTTCATCAGCTACTGAGTCACAGGCCATAAGCCTATCTGCCTTATTTATGAAATTGCGATGGAAAGATCATGCGATAAATCCTTAGGTCCTTTGCACAAAAATTGGAAAATACTCTGGAGGTACGTTTTTGGGAAACTTATCTTTGACTTTCAGGTGCCCTATTTTTCATTCAAAGAGCAGCTTAACTTTCCCCAAAATACTGTTAGATTAATGAGTCTGAAGAGGTCAGTATGTCTTTGAACAGTATGTCTTCTTTCAAAGAAGTAGTAGAGTTTCAGTAATTCCACTACCCAGCCAGAACATTATAAACATAATTGATCTCTTTCAAATTATAAGAGCTGAGTAGTTACAGAGTATTACGTTCATAACATATATCTGAGACAATTAATGCTATGACTTGACTCAAACCAGGAGCAAAACCAAACTAAAGGAAATGAAGATAGTGAAATATTTCACTTACTATAAAGATGCCTTCACCGGAATAATATCAGTGATACATAAAGTGTATTTGTTTATAAATACAAATGTCGAATTTAAAAAAGGATATTTTCTGAAAAAACTTTTTCTTGATTGGCTTTTTTCTTTCTGTTAAATAAGATGTTCGTGCACTTAATACTCAAAATGCACATTAAATGCACAAAGGTTAAAATAGAAATGGTTCTGGACATGCTCTCAGTGAAGCATTCAGCTCGCTGAGAAAAACCCGTTATGCCCAAAGCTAGCCCTTTGGTTTAGTGGAAGGAAATGATTTCTCCAACAAATTGTATGGAGAAACCAATATCCTGCTTACCCCTCTGAGTAGTGGTTGCATTAGCTAATCTTTTAAAAATTTGATATTGAAAGGTCCTTATTTACTTTAGTTTTATTTTCTCTTAAAATGGACCTGTTAAGTCTCAATTTACCATTTAGCAGGTCATTTATCCATCACTTAGAAAATCTAATATAATATGATATATATATTTATGGTTAGAAACTCAGTACTTTGGAAATGGTTTTTTTGTTGATTCCTAAACACAGTCACTATGTTATAGGGCCATTGCACCATATTTTGGTTAGACTTCTCTTTTTCTGCTTGTTAAAATTTAATTTGATTTGCCTTTCCCCAGCTTGTAATGATAATGGAATTTCCTCTTCCCCTATGTGTGCATTAAACACAAGGTAGTGGAGAAGTGATAGCTAGGGGAATGCAAGCTAAGAAGAGTCATTGTTTTTCTGTGTGAAAAACAAAACACAATAAAATATTAGATGGGCTTGACTTTTTTTTTTCTGATGAGCTTCATTTTGTTCTCACTGGTCTTCTGCGCAGCCCCGCCCCCCATCCCACCCCCCATCCTGCTCCTATTGATTGATGGCATTTCTTCTATTTTAAAAGTCTTGCAGTCAATCTGTCTATTTCAAGAGAGTCTGTCATTCCCAGGTAATGACTTCAGGCTTGTGGTTCTATGGCTTTCCCATCCTCAGGTGGATGGTGCTGGTGCACGGGCTGTGCCTTGACGGGAACCAGTCCTCTCTCTGTTGGGAACTCCATCTCTGCAGCCCAGGAAGAAACTGCTAGCTCAGGACCCGATGGTCATATGCTTCTCTGATTCTCCGACGGTTTCATTCACATCTCTCTCCTTCTGACCTCGATACTGAACGGGCTAAATCTATCCATAACCCGGAGATGCCCTGCTGGAAAAGTACTTGTGTGCTGAAAGAAAAAGAGAATGGTTTACACATCTAACTCTAACCATTTTTTTTTCCTTTTTTTATTTCCACTTTTTCAAAACATAGTACATTTTTTTCTTAATTCTTTCCCTCTTGGAGGGGAAAGTAGTTTTACAAGCAGGCAAGGATTTGGGAACCCTCAGCACATCCAGAACATCTGATACAATGCCCTTTTTTTTTTTTTTCAGTCAGTTTGCTCCCAGGAAAGCCTTTTTGTGGAAAACAGGTAAAATGAAATTCGCTTTTTCATGTCTTTAGAGGAACAAAGTCTGTCATGTGTGTCCTGTATATTCATAGGTATATATCCCATATGTAAGTGTGTGCTTGAATATATGTATAAGTAAATACATATATCTATGCATACACACTTATATGTGTACACATGTATGTTTTTAAGCATGCTTAAAAACTAATAATTTGGGGAAATATTTCTTTGTTACTTCCAAGCATAATTTTGTACATTTTCCTTATTTAAAATCCTGGCTTCTGGTCCTTCCAGAGATCTAATTCCTGCTACCTTTACCAAGCATTACAAAGCATAAATGAACTTGCAATTTCATTGGCTTATGGATGAGGCTGTTCACGGTATTTGTATATTGGGTATCATTAGCCACTTCCTGTGCCCTGTGTGTTTCAATTCGAATTGAATTATATATGGTTATGCAAACAATAATTGGAGTAACGTTTTAAGTTTCTCACTCTAAACAACGTATTAATCTGACTTGGAAACCTATCTAAACTGATCTCAATTTACTAACTTGGGAATTAGTAGGGGAGTAGTTGTTGTGCGATGAATGAGTTATATAACTTATAAAAGTTTTGAGCATGTAAGCCCAAAGTTTTCAAATTTAACATATACTTTAAAGAAATAATGCTAAACTGACATAGATATTCAAATTATCCATTGATTTAATTACAGCTTTTCAAAGGGAATTAAAGAATTCCACATTAGCATATTAATCACATTTAAGGTATACCAGAGTGGGCAAGTAGGAATGGAAATATGGTATCTCTTCAGGAAGGGGTGCTTAACTTTATTTCAGGTGTCAGCTTAATGCGAGCTCCTATAAAACTGATTAAAATGGAGGCTTTTTGATTAAATTCCAGTACTTAGAGTAAATGTAAACTGGGCACTGGGGATGATTGGGGGAAAAAAGCTATCTTTAATATTAGTAGTTAGAAATCTTTGAGTAGCTAAACCTCTCATTGAACAGCCTTTTCTAAAAGAAAAGATGAAAGTAGATAACTTGTCTAAAGAAGACATTCAAAACCAACTTCAAATATCCACACAGATGTGAGTGAGTATTCCCGGTTTACAGTTTAAGAATCCATGAGCTCTAGCATTTTAGGGATGAGACGTTTGGTGGGAAACCTTATTCCCTAGTTATCCAGCTAATCATTTTCCCTTACCTTGGGCCCAAATTTTATTCATTTACTTGGATTTTGCATAAAAAGACTGATAATGCACTTTAAGTATCCCTTAGATTCAAATTGAATTATATCTTTATATCCTTATATATATTTATATAAGGATATATTGTACATCCTTACAATAATTGGTCACATACATGCATTGTATAGATGAACAACTTTGATATTTCCAAAAAGCAAGTCTAATTGAATAGATTCCCTACAAAAATCAATACATTTCTTGGATACTTATCTTTGGAATGTCAGTATTTCATTCTGCTCCTCTCCTAGCCAAAAACAATAATTTTAATATTACCTAAAGGGAAGAAAATCACAACTAATATACTTGTCTATTAAACAATTTCTTTTATTTTCCCCTCCTCTTCTATTCATTCTATTTCTTCTTCCTTTCCTTTTTATCTAGTATCGGTACCTTAATCCTAGGGTAGGGGAAAAAATCATGTTGTCATTCATTTATTATTGCAAAATTCAACATCATGCACATAAAACATAGTGCACAAGGTTGATTTGCAAGAGGGTACTGCTACAAAAGAGTACACAACCGTTTAACATAGGGCGTTTAGTGTCATTAGGTTTTATATCATAAAAACCATGTTTTTCATTTCCAGTAGGCTCTTGGAAGACAGTAACATATGCAATGAGACCTATAAGAAAAGACAGCTCTTTCGGTTGGTATGGTTTATTTTTTTAAAACTGTGTTTTAAGATTATGTGGCAGAATAAATGTTAAATATAAGTGTATTAGTGTAAAATATCTGTTCATGAAATAAATATGATTGGTTATATCTGTAGAGCTTGTTACAGAGCTGGCGCTGAAGTCGTATTAGATAATATGAGATATGGGACCAGGAAACTACTGCTTAGTGTAAAATCCTTCCGGGTTCCTCCTCTGATTTTCTGTTTTGGGTGGGTTTTTGTTTTTATTTTTGTTTTCCCCTCAAAGGTTAACTTTGACAGCACACTGATTTAACATTCCCAAATCAACTTTGGTGAATTATACCAAGTTAAAATTTCTCCGATAGTTTGCAATTATATATACATGCCTAATACTGGGAAAGACACCAATGATAGCTCCATTTGAGTAGCTGATTTTTTAGCCACTACTATCCATCGTAATATTTCAAATGTGTTTTTCAGGCACAGATTTTATTTCTAAGGGATGGTCCAGGCCCCTACAGGCCAGTCCCTTCCAATTATAATGAACTACCTAAATCAAGATCTGTGTAAGATAGGGGGAAATGGATGTGTATGTGCTTATTATAGAAATATTGTATTTTTTAAGTTCTATACCAGGTTGGAGTCTCTATGAAAGCAGAGGGACCATACCCATGTTGTCATTACCCTATTAAATATACCTCTAATATTCATTAGTGGACAAAACGGATACACAGCACTATAAATGTACTGAATATATAATGCGTATATTTAATATGTTACTGCTTTTATGAATATTAGGATTCATCTCAGTTGTAGGAGAGAGAAAACTTACTCCTTTACAGACGAACAAAACCTCTTGCCCACCTAGAAGGAAAAAAAGACCAAGGAAAGTAAATGGATTATGTGTTCAGAAAGTATTTTTTTTTTGTAGTAAATGTGAACTTAGGACCTCATCATTAGACTAGATGGATTAATTTGTTCCCTTTACACTTTGGCAGAAATAAAAAGATTTTTAAAAAATGTCCTTTACTTTTCTAGGTTGAACTACATAGTCTAATGTCTTTCCCTTATATCGAGAGACCACATATTACCACACTTGTATATTAAAAAAATAACTCTGCATTTTCCCTTTGAAAACCCAGAGAAGAACAAGAAAAATTTACCAGTACTCCTGTACTCACACCACTATCTGGTTTGTTCAGGCCAATAAATATATGAAGTGTGGGTTCTTGTCCCTATAGGGCAGTTGGTTTTACATAGCCCCAAATCTGGTCCCTACACAGAGCTAGGATCTACTCAGATCAGTCCCCCAAATATCAGCACTGTCACCCATCAAGTCATCAAGCACAGAAACTCAGGAAGATGGCTTAGCACAAAGGACTTCCATATAATAGTTACAGCAACTCAAAGTATACATCATATACAACTTGGAAAAAAAATGTGCAGACGTGAAGGAAAATCAATGTTGTTAGTTATATTAATCGTCACAGAAACAGAATGCAAAGTATGAGCTTTATCACTATCCTGGGATCAAATTCTCATTATCTACAAAAGGACCAACTCCTCTTGATGACCAGAGAGTTCATTACCATTGTCTTCCTGGATTCCAGTAGGAAGGGACTAAGACAGGGCTTAGGAGGGATAGGAAGGCACTTGTGGTTATGTTTGTCTATGAGGTCTGAATAATCAGTAGCTAGAGCTATAAAATATTGTTTCCGTGTATAAACAGAGATCCATAAGTCAGCATTAGCACATTATTATGAATCTCATTAATGCTAACTCTAAAGCAGCAACTTAAGTTCCCTCTTTTGGGAATTTTGACAACTCCTGGCTTTGGGATGTTGATTTGAACTGGGGGAGAATAGAGGGAGAAGCTGAGGAAATCTTAGGTGGCATTATTGGTCAAGGGTGTGGCACAAGTCTAGAGGAGTTACCCCATGCCCAAGTGAAGCCTGCAAGCTCCAGCACACTAGTTTGCAGCCAGGAAAAGTGGTGAACACTCCTTTTCAGACAAGCTCAGCCACAGGGGCATTTCCTCTCATGGAGGTGCTGGGGGCACAGGGAGAGGGAAACCCAAGCAGAGCTCATGATCATCACCTGCATATGGAGCGCTTCCTTCTGAGGCATTCTGGGTGCTGAGGCTAAGGACTACCCCAAATATATTCCTATATGCAGTATTCCAAGTTAGCTCCAAGTGAGGAGACTATTGTCGCATCCCTGGCGCATGCACAGTTGCTAAATGATGAATTTATCAGGCTCTGTCAGAGACAGGTCAAATTAATCATAATTAAATGCGAAAAGAATAAAGTTGAATTTGGAACTTGAAAAGAAAACAATCAGGAATGGAGTAAGAGCACCTTCAAAGAGGCTGTTTTTTTTTTTCCCCCTCCACCCTACCTCCTCTGGGTTTCTTGAATTTCAGATGAGTTTTCAGAACTCAAGCCACCTGACTGTCGGTGAGTGTGTGATACTTTCTACTTACAATCTGATCTTTTTTTTAGATCTTCCTTTTGAGCCCAGCCATCCCTGAGGTGCTAACAGAGAGAATATAAAAACAAAAACAAAAAACACTGATGCAGGGCAGCAGGGTACTGAATGCTTTTTGTTTTGTGAGTTTTCTGTCAACCCCTCATTTTTACAAAGTTCCTATCACAGAGGAACCATTTCGTTATTATCTCTTGGAGCCATTTAGCTTCTCAAGTTCTCATAGAACAAAAGGAAAGTTTATTAGGTAGAGTGGAAACAAACACAAAATTTTTCTGTGTGCCTTCTGTACAATTTGGTTGGTGAGGATTTCATCAGATTCACACACTCCTCACATCTCCACGGTCCTATCCTTGTCTTTAGAAGAATATCTATTAACAAAGCTATTGACCGCCTCTATAAGATTTGGATCAACACTTGAGCATGTCATGTTGCTTTGTGATAGTGAAATTAGGGGTTGTATCTATTGCCCACGATATATGCCCCCTTTACTTACTGATAATCCATGAGAATCTTAGAGTATTTTAATCATGTCTTATTTCCAACCACAGGAAAAGCTTTGAAAATATTCACTAAAGTTCCTCTTTAAGCAGATTGGAAACCAATGAAAATGCAAATTTCATCAACTTTCTCTATAAAACACGTGTGATTTTGTGTCCTACTTAGAGATATTCTGGAGTCTTCGGAAATCATGTCTGCCTATTGGATCTCTTCCCATACATTCACTCTCTTTCAGTTTGGATTTTGAACCGGTGTGTTCTTTCACCTACAGAGTTTTGTTATTTCCATTGATACCCTTGGAAAGTTTCCTGTCAGTGTAGTGTCTATACTGGTGTTGTTATTATCACAAGTTTTTCTATGTGAAAAGGATTAAAAGATGCTTTCCTCTGCCCATGAAGGTTAAACTCACTGGGCAAAATTCTCACCCTAGGTCAACAGAGTAAGTTCTATGATTTCCGTGCTGACCATCAAAGCCTTAATGGATTCAGATAGACATCTCCTCAAGTTAGAAAATAATAAATGGTTTCACTGCCTCTGTGTGTGTTTCCCCATAGTCCATTATTTAACGTTAAAGGGGCAGACAACACTTGTCTTCAGTGGGAGTTGCTTTTAGAATCATTCAAGATCATGATTGCCCCAAACCTTGATTCCTTGTTGACTTGAGTCAGGAGAACCTATCCTCCTCTCCTCTCCACAAGAGAAGTTAACAACTATATTTTATACCATGTTTTTTTCTACTTATTTCTCCTTCACCGGCAGAGGGATGGTGTGACATTTCTAGGTTTGGTTTTTCTGTTTGTAAACATGCACGTTATGTGTAGTTATGTCATCTGTCTGTCCATCAACGAGCTGTCTGGCACTGTTTGTGAGGCATCAGGCTTAATGGAAAGGGTTGGAAGGAGGGTCCTGTGTACACGGCTCTTCCAAGAAAGGTCCTGCTCTATGTCCATACCACTCGTGGAATGTAACGCTGTCCCTGTGCATCTTTCCGATGGCTGTGCTCCAGGGGCAACAGGGATGGCTCAGGGAGAACATCCGGGAGTCGTCAGAGCAGCTCAGAGAACGAGCTCAAGTGGTCGGATCACCAGAGGGCCTGGAGCAGCACAGACTCTGACAGCTCCAACCGCAATCTCAAGCCCACCATGACCAAGACAGCAAGTTTTGGGGGCATCACGGTGCTGACCAGAGGTGACAGCACATCCAGTACCAGGAGTACCGGGAAGTTGTCCAAAGCAGGTAGTTAGTACTGAATGGGTTTATGTCCTGTTGTATTTCCTAGATTCCACCCCATCCATACAATCACTATTCCCTCTGGATTCCAGTTTATTAGTGATGATGATATTAATTGCTGGGATACCTGGGAAGTCAGAAGATGCAAGTACTAACCCTGTCTCTTCCTAGCTATGTGCGTAAGTCGAATTACCAATCTCTCTAATCTTCCATTTCCTTATCTGTAGTGAACCTAAAATTGTCAGGAGGCCATAATTGAGCAAGAGCTTTTATCGGGGATCAAAGCACTGTGATTTAGGATACACAGATATGGGTAACAGCCCAAACAGTGTCCCGATTGGGAGCAGAAGTCAGGTATTAAGGAAGACGTGTCATGATGAGCACTGGGTGTTATACATAACTAATGAATCATTGAAAACTATGCCAAAAACTAACGACATACTATACTGGCTAATTGAACATAATTAAAAAAAAAAGTCAGGGCTTTAAAAGCAAAAAGGGAATGTTTGTATACATTGTTTACAAAGAATTTTGAATTGGTGTTGGAGGCACAACGCTGACCTTGATTGAATGTAATTGGTTTCAAAGGCTATCCCTAAGCTGTCTCTTACTGTAGAAGGTTGCAGGGGCTTGGGCTGGGTCCTTGACATATTTGCAGCTTGGCCCAGTTCAGAAGGTCATGGTTCTACAGGTGAGGACATGTCAAACACCCATCTCCTTAATGCCCTCCTAACTCCGTTTGAAAACCTCTTGACATAAGTGACCCCATGTCATTTCAACTTTCACACCATGAAATGTAGGTTATCATAGAATATGACATTACCCTGCACACATTGTCCCAGCAAACCATTGTATGTTAAAGTCCAATTATTTATATACAGATGGTAACCAAGGCACCTGCATATGGTAACGATTTAACAGAAACTAGCTATTGGTTTTGATTTAATACTGTGTTCAGTTTCTTAAAACCACACTCTAAGGTCATTATAATATTAATAGTTTGGGACGCTGTCTTGGCGTGCTGTTAGTATGATTGGGAGCACCTCGACAAGTCATCTAAACTATTTGTTTAAGTCTTGCTTTCCTCATCTGAGGAATGGGAATAAGCATAGTCCCCACATTGCAAGGTTATTTGAAGACTAAAAGAGTTAATATACACAAAGCGATGAGAATAATACCTGGCAGGTTGTAAGCCCTCAATAAACACAAGTTCATGTTTATTTTTATTGCTGCCACTTGGTGCCTCCCATCCTTGCTTCACAGGTAAGGAAAGTGAGCCTCAGAAAGGCTGAGTCCCAAGGAACCAGGTGCAGGCATCTGTTTTTTAACCTTGTGTTTTCTTCTAAGTGAATAGTGATTTTTTGAGGTAGGTAGCTCAGGTTTGCATGGACAGTCTTTGGGAGGCGAGGGTGGATAAGGACCATGACCTGGAAACAACTTTAAATTAATGGAGGCATTACTACCGGGGGTTCATATGAGTCCAAACACTCTCCATCGTGTCTGTCATCCTTAGGTCCTCTGTCTCCAAAACCCCTCACCATTGTTTTCAAATTATTTTTTAAAAGATTTTATTTATTTGACAGAGAGAGAGAGACAGCAAGAGAGGGAACACAAGCAGAGGGAGTGAGAGAGGGAAAAACAGGCTTCCCGCGGAACAGGGAGCCTGATGCGGGGCTCGATCCAGGGACTCCAGGATCATGACCTGAGCCGAAGGCAGATGCTTAAGGACTGAGTCACCCAGGCGCTGCTGTTTTCAAATTATTTTCAGATGTTCTCAATCAAAATATTTCTTAGAATCCCGGGAAGGTGACAGATGGCCATTCAGTAGTCATGAACTTCAGTTTGGGGTAATAGTTTGTAATGTTTCTGTTTGGTTTTGGTTTTGCCTCAGAAGTTCAGAGCTAGGTGGGGGGTTGAGAGCTGTGATTCAGAGACATGCCCTTGGTGTCAGACACACTGGGGGTGCAGTCAGAGACCTGGGGGTGCAGAGCAGGGAGGGGGATGGCGAACGGCTAAAACCAACCAGAGATTAGACTTGGGTTGTCCTAATTGTGAATAATTTCCTATCCAAGCTTCATGCTCACGCTAGGGGGCACTCTGTGAAATCTAGGCTCATTATGCTAATGGTTTAACATAATTATGTTGTTGAAAACGCTCCTAAGAAATTATCTCGTGTTTTCCTACATAGGCAGAACATTAATAACATTTAGTCACAGCAACGACTAGATATATACATATTTCCTGCTCCTTGGAAAGATTCAGGTGGGCTCACACTGCCTTCCGCCTTCTGTGTATCACCAGTTGGTGAATTCTTGATGTCTTACTCTAATGAATTGCTCTTATATCCCACTACTGCAGCAACTGAAGTCAAGAAAACCCACTGTGGAGCACTTGAGCTCTTGTAAACTAAGAAAGGTTAAATAGTTTTAAATCTCCTTAAAATGCAGAAGCCAAGGACCTTAAATGGTACACTTAAAAATTCCAGCACACCAAAAGAGCTCTTAAGATTTTTAAATTAATCGTCATTCTCCATACACCAACCCCCCAATCACTTCCAAAGAAAAGCTCTTTGGAAACATTTAAAACACTTCAAGAATGCTAAAATGCCATGTTCTTTGAAGAATGATTAGAAATTGTGAGTGCTTCAGACTTTTTTTTCCCTTTTAATCTAAGTGTCTCCTTTTGAAAGCTTGTCAAGGTGCAGGAACGGAAAGAAAAAAAAAATTAAAGGCGATCAGGATAGAATGTCAAAACAAGCTTACAATTTCCCAAGATGGTTTTATGAAGCAAAGCTGTCAGTTTTTTCTGTCATGGATCTTCAGAACAGCACAAGTTTTCAATTTTTTGCCTCATTATTCATAGTGGAATTGCAAACTTTTTTTTTGACCTTTCAGAAACCAAACCTGGAGTTGTGACATTTAAGTTACTCTTCTCCTCCTCTAATTACATAGGTTCAAGCTTTAAATAGTAATGATGAGACTTTCTCCAGATGGGAACATGCTTTCCTGCATTTTGGAAGGAGCTTATTGCTAAAGTCTGAACCTCTTCAGACTTGCTCTGAAGGCTTGAGGCGTCTTTCCCTTTAATGTGTCCCTGATGCTGAACTTGGGGATGGTCACCTACCAGATGTCCAGCACACAGCCCCAGAGATAGATGACATCTTTTTGCCATGATATTCTCTTCATGAAAGAACAGGAACGGTGCTTGCACCATAACCTCTGCTGCTTCTTGGTCGTAGCTTTGAGGCTGGGAAATGAGTACGTCATCTATTTGGCCAAAGGACGTTGCTTTACTATCATCCTCTCTCTCAATCTCCAGAGCAGAGGTGCTCAACAGTAGCTACGCAGGAATCACCTGAAGGATTTGTGAAAGCGCAGGTTGCTTGTTTTCAAACCATGCTCTGAGAACAACTGCTCTGGAGAAATAAGATATCTTTATGTTTTGTTTTAGTAATTTTACATGATGTGGTATCTTGTTTTCGGAATCCAAGTGTATCCTCGCTGTTGTCACCTTCTTGTCTACCTTCCACAGTATTCTTGGAGCCAGTGGAAGCCCTCATCTCTCTACCACTTAGTCTACTTTGGGTTTATTTTCATTACAACACTAATGCAGCCTGGCTGTTCTCTTTCTCCCTGTAATTTCAGAAGCTTTAGGTCATTCTATTGAATTTTCTGACCCCCAAATCTGGAAATGTTTTGTTGAATTATTAATCCAGGGAAAAATGGTTCAGGGTCCTTATAAAAGAAGAATCGCATCAGACGAGATAAACAGATAAGGAAGATTCTATTCGTAACTATTGCAATAAGGGTAAAGACTATTGCAATAGGGGAGAAAGACCGAACTCAAGCCTGAGCTAAGGAATTGCAGGGGAGTTTAAAGTGCTGGAATGAACCACAGAAAAACACTGGGGAGAGGTAGGCAGGTGGTTGGTGAATCCAACTAAGTCTTCTTTGCCGGTTGGTGCTTATCAAAGCCAGTCTCCGTTCTACCCTCCCACAGAAACTGCAGCCAAGGGCACTAGTTCTCTTGATTATTACATTTCAAAGAGATGGCTCTTGAATCCTCAAGGAAGACATACCTGGGCAATTGTAAAACAGTTAAGAGGCTAGCAGAAGATTTACACCATCAAGGGGCAGAAATGCTCTAAGAAAAAGGAGGTAGAGGGATGATCCTCTGGAAGAAACCAGTGTAAGCTGGTCAAGCTGAGAGGAATTTTAAGGCCATCCTCCTCATACCTGGTGACTTACATTTTACAAGAGAGGATACTAAGGTCTAAAGAAGTCAGTTCAGGGCTGCCTGTGTGGTGCAGTCAGGGAAGCATCCAGTTCTTGGTTTCGGTTCAGGTCATGGTCTCAGGGTCATAAGGTCGAGTCCCACATTAGGCTCCATGCAATCTGCCTTGAATTTCTCTCTCCCTCTGCTTCTTCGCTTTACAATCTCTATCTCAGATAAATAAATAAATCTTAAAAAAAAAAAAAAGAAGTGATCACTTGATGAAGAAAACACAGCTAGTCAATGGCATATCCACACCCTTCCCCTCTGCCCAGTCAGTCTCCCATTTTGCTTTGTCATGTGATCTTTAATACAAATTCCCCCCTCCATTTTTCCATCTTCCTTTTTCCTGTCTCTCTCTTGAGTGTTCACCAGAGGCCCCCATCAGTCACCCTGATGTCTCGTGCCTACACCTTCCCCTGGCTGCCCCGTAGAGCCCAGCTGAGCATCGCGTTGTGAGCAATGCTGACTTCCTATGCTGCATCTCCCGGAACTTGGCACTGTCCTGCTCAGGCCCTGTAGGTCACTGGAGTGGCTCTGGGAGTAAGGCACGGTCCACCGTGCTCCTCTGCCTGACTTTGGGTCTAGGCTCTGCCACACATGAATTGTGCTCGGGAAATTTACTTAACATCTCTGAGGATCAGTTCTCATTTTCAAAATGAGGTTGCTATGAAAATGAGACTAGGTAATTCACCTAGTGATTAGCACAGCACTTGTCATGTAGACATACTGTTTAAATATTTGCCATTGTTAACATTCAGATCCCCGAGACTAGGAGACTGGACACACTTTAACTCTGAGCACCCAAAGCAGTAAAGTTCTCAAATAGCAGTATCTGTTTTTTTGTTTTGTTTTTTTTTAACCGTTGACCACTTCTCATCCTGTGCTTTTTATCACACTGTTGTTAGCGTCCATTTTTGATCAAGAACTTCAGTAACACTGAAGTCTATGTACAGCTTGCCTATGTTGTACAGCCTACCTATGATGTTCATAGGCTGTTCGAGGCTGGTTGCAAGCCAGCTGGTAAGGCCTCTTACTAACCCTGGCTTCATGGTGGTGGTTGAGCCACCCTTCTAGAGAGGGCTCACTGTCTCCATCTTTGCGAGTGTTGGGAGTTTAAGCTAAATCTGTCTCCTGTCGCTCCTTTCAGCCTGGGAAGCAGAGTCTCTATGTTGTCTTTGCACCATCTTCTCATTGTTTCTGTTGGAAGTGCTGCTTTTCTCCTGTTGATAGAAGGACATGAGATTGTACATCAGTGATTAATAGCCATCTCCTGAAAGTCTAAGAGAGAAAAACACTCTGGATTTTCTTGTGGCATACCAGCTGTGTGCATGCATCCCCTCTCTGGAGCCCCCCGCCTCTTGCCAGCACTGCTGCACCTCAGATTGCTTAGGATATGCCTCCTTCGACCCCCTAACTTTCCCACTGCCTGACCCCTCTGCCTGGAGGTGGGCTGAACCTATTTGTATGATCAGTGTTTGGGGGCAGGAGGGTTTTTTTATTGTTTATTATTCTTGTTGTTCCCTCTGCAGTCGTGTCAAACTTGCCTGTAGCATCAAATCACATGGGGCAAGTCGCAAACACACCCCGTGGTTGGCCCTGGGACTGTGACACGAGGGGCATCCTGCCAGCGATGTACTCTCAAACTACTCTTAACGTTTTCAGACCTCCTTTTAGAGTCTTTATTTCTCGCCCATACATTACTCAGAACCCATTGGCATTCTAAACCAGTTAGATGGTGCACCCTGAATTAAACTCTAACTTTATTAGAACCATCAAGTTACGGGGGGAAAAAAAGAAGATTCCCAACTGAGAACACTGGTGGCAGGCCCTGGGCATATGTACATGCTTGCTTTCAGGAGGCAGTATTGGGTCGCGGTTAAACCTACATCAGTTGGCCTGGGTCACATCCTGCTCTGTTACTAGCAGTATTAGTCGGCTTTAGTCGTCGAACCTCTCTATCCTTCAGCTTCCCTATCTCTATAGCCAGTAGTAGTACTAGTACAGTGTGTCCAGGGGCTCACACATGCTAAGTGCTCAATAAATATCACTGTCCTCCTTTTCAAAAACTATGTTCTTCTTGAAACGCTCTCCGATGGCCCCTCTTCTCCACAGCTACGTACTGTATTGCTGTCACCCATTTTTAGAGGTCTCTAGTTTAACTCAAGGGCACATTTTAGAAATCTTGAAAACAATGTTAACTCTTCCTTATGTACGATTTCCCTTTAATAACACAGAAGAATGATTTTTAATGCCATGAACTTGATAGTTGTGGGCTAATAAATATATTTTTTAATTCCTTGTACTACATTCTCACAACTTATGGTATCATCCAACTCATCTGCTAGTTAGAATTCGCTGATACAGAAATGGGTCTTGCATTTTTCTCTCCAATGCTCTGGTTAATATTCAATGCTCAGAACAGCCATGGTCAAGGGTGTGGGAGCTCCTTGGTGCTGGTTGTGGTGAAGGGCAGGTGGTGCCTAATGGACAAGGGGCATAGCAAGTGTTTCTTTGTTCACAATGGAGGTGAGGAGAGGGAGATGGTGAGGTTAGACTCCACCTTGGAATCCAGTTACCTACATGTTTACAAAATACACAGTCCACAAACCTCCCCATGATTTTACTGTTCTGTGTCATCTAAAGGAAGATCCAGCATGCTCATGAAGGCCAAGCCCTTCTAGATCTGCCTCTTGGGCATATTAGTAAGACTTCAGTGACTATGTGAAATTCACACCTTAAGCACTCTTAGTAAGAGGGATCTAGGTCTTCTACTCACATCCCGAAGGAAAAAGATTATTTCTGGCCATGTCCGTTCAAAATGTGCTTTATGGATGTTGGGGAACTGGTACCTTAGAGCCATGCCCATGATAGGCACATTCTAGGGCTCCTTCTTAAACTGCGATCATTTTAATATCCACCTGGCATTTTCTTCTCCTAACTTCAGTAAGAGAGCCCTCTGGCTTTAATTACTCAGAGTGATGGCTGTCTCCGGGTACCAAGTCCACAGCTTTGGGGTACCATTTACCAATATACTACCCTAGGGATATGTGAGAACCTGAAAGAAAGTGCTCATTCTTAACCTTTCTTTTCCTAGGAAATTGACAAGTCTGAACAATATGTAGCAGATATCTCAATAAAACGTGAGCTCCAAACGTTGCTCTAGTCCGGTAGCACTCACCTCACGTGCTTTAAGGATGGATTATGTAAACTAAGTATTTAGAACCGGAGCTCTCTGTGTTGGATGATTTTCTGATCCTTTTCTCTGTGACAGGCTCTGAGTCTAACAGCAGCACAGGCTCCTCGGGGTCTCTGCCCCGCACCCACGCATCCTTGCAGAGCACACCCCTGGCTGCAGGCGTGGCCGCTGGCTCTCCGGGCTGTGTGCCCTATCCTGAGAGTGGAGCAGGGGGCCAGGCAGCCCCCAGCACCAGCTATATCCTCCTTCCACTTGAGGCTGCGACAGGCATCCCGCCCGGAAGCATCCTTCTCAATCCGCATACAGGTTAGTAACTTACTTCTGCTATGGCGGGGACTCAGGATCAGAGTTCTGTTCTTGTGTTTGAGCTTATAAATTCCAGCAAGCTTTCTTAAAATTCCTGAGCAAAAGAGCTAGATTCATGAACCACTGTGTAGGGTCTTGATTTAGGAAGAGCAGACCTATAGCTGTAATGTTTATCTCTATATTCATATCAAGATTGATATGTCGTGATTAATAAAGATTCTTCTCAGAAATATCCACTTTTCCCTCTGTCCTTTTTGTGTTGACCATGGTGTGTCTCAGATATTCCTGGGAGCTAAGATCAGTAACCATAAAGTGATGATCTGGGAAATACTGTGTTGTATTTTGCAGAATATTGTGTTCCGCAGATTGAATCCCAGATTGGCCTCTTATTATGCCAAAGGTGTTTTTGCATCCAAGATACTTCATGAACTTGAGATAGCAATTGGGGCACAGAGCAGCTGTTGCTTTCTTGCCTTAGAACTTCACCCAGTTCTGCCTGGAGAATAAAGAATAACAGTGACAAATAGGACATAGGGAGCTGATTCTTATGTATTTTAGTGATCCTACGGCTAGACTGGTTTTTGATAAGGTTTGGAAAATTGGTAACTTCATAATGATCATTTTTTCCATGATCAATGGTTCTTTGTTTTTTTAATTTCTCTATTGGTCAGTTAACTTCCATACTGATTCCAAAGAACCCAGAACATTGGGCAAATAAACTGACAAGCATCTGTCTCATGGGGCAAACCTCTCAACCAGGGGCAATTGGGCCCACGCCTCCAAGGCCGTTTCACAATATCTACCGACATTTTGATTATTATGACTGAGGGAGGAAGGGGCTGCTCCTGGCATCTAAGAAAGTAGAGGCCAGAGGTACTGCTAAGCATCTTACAATGCACAGGACAGCCCCTTCCAAAAGAGAATTATCCAGCCCAAAATATCAGTAGTGCTATGGTTGGGAAATCCTGTGTTAGAAGGCTTGACATTGACTAGTCGCCTCTTTGGAAGCCTTCAGAAGTAATTGGGAAAAAAAAAAAAATTGAATTGTCTAAAAATGTCTGAGGTTTGGCTTTGATGATTCCAGGGTACTTCCATGATTAGCCAAACTTAAAAATGAAAAGTGAATGAGAATCTCATCAAAGCAATCTGACTCAATCTTTTCGCGTATATAGCACTACTAGTAATTAGGAAATTCAGAGAAACATGAGAATGAGAGTAAAATAGTTACTTGAATAATTGCCACATTTTCATGAAAACATATGGCACATTCTCAAGGCATGGTGTTTGATTGAGACACTTTAAAAATGCCATAAGCTTGAAAGAAAAGAAGGCATAATCATTTTATTGAAAACCATTTGAAAGCTTTCAGAATAGATACTTCTAAGGAGAATATTAGATTGCTTTTATTTTATTTGGATCATTGTAAGCACTAAAAGGAAATTAAAAGGAAACCAGGATTATAGTCATTACTTTGGGCACTGATCAAAGTATGGTCTGACTCTGTTGGCTTAAATCCCTTCACTTTTAATTGAGATGGAGGGCTTGCAGACTAGAGCATACACAGACATTAGTTTTGAGTCATTTGTTTTGAGCAAAATTGCTGTGTTTCAGAAAAGCTAACAGAGTATTTTTTAGGGCATAATGAAGAAATATTACTTGTAGTGATATAATGCGTGTTGTGCATGTGTTATGTGTATATTATCATGTATAATCTTGCTTGTAGAAAAAGAATGAAAGTGCTTTCTGGTGCCAAGTCCCAATTCTTATTCATTGGATCCAGTCATTTAGAGCTGTTATCAAAATACCGCCTTTAAAATAACATGGAGGGCATTAGGAGAAAGAAAGGAAAAGTGAATTGGGCAAAGTCGGAAGGGGAGATGAACCATGAGAGACTGTGAGTCTGAGAAACATACTGAGGGTTTTAGAGGGGAGGCGGTTGGGGGATGGGTGAGCCTGGTGGTGGGTATTCAGGAGGGCACGTATTGCATGGAGCTCTAGGAGTGGTACATAATCAGTGAATTTTGGAACACTGAAAAAATTAAATTAAATTAAAAAAAAAAAAAAACAAAGTCAGCTAGACTTCAAGTTGCTAATGAATAAATAAGGTGGGCCAATCAGAGTCAGGGTTTCCCTGGAGAGGTCCTCGTGAATTTGCATTGTGTGTTGAGGCAAAGAAAAGGGTGTCCCAAGAGAAGGTGGTCTAAATGGGAGAAGAATCGGTGCCCTTCCTGTTGGTTGTTTCCCTTTGGGTGTTCCCTGAAAGAATCCTAAGGCTTCAATCAGCTTCAGTTTAAAAATTCCTTCAGTAGAGGACTGGGTAGGGCTTTGCCAATCCTGCAAATCTTTGTATGTTTTGCATGGACTTTTTATTTACAGGAAAAATGAAGTCTTATTTTCATTAATGCTTTTGAGAGAAGTGAGATTTTAATAGTAGTTTAATATCCAATGAATAAAACTAGCTTGAATGCAAAAAATATATATCTCTCCTTTGAAAAAAGATCTTAACTGAGGGAAAGGATCTAATAACACTGTTGAGCAGCTTCTCTGTACACACTTCTCTGATCTAATGAATGCTTGACATTAAAATATCCCAAGACCAAAAGGAAAATGTATTCATACATTGTATACCATGGTTGAGAGGTGGGATGGAAGGAGAATGGTGTTTATTTTTGTAAATTGAAAATATGCATGTGTGTGTATATTTGAGTACAGATCCATCATGTATCATACATAAATACATGTGTATGTGTCTATCTATGGTGTGTATGTGTGCATGTCTGTCTTATCTATCTATCCATCCATCTATCTATTTAATCTCCTGAGACTCTACTGTTAAAAATGGAAACCTGCCGCCTTTGGACTGGAATTCATCTTTCTCCGTCATTGCTATGAACTCCTGACATCCACACCTCTCCCCCTCCCCAAATACATGGTAGAAATTCTCTGGTGCTGGAACCAGCAGGCATATGCCTACTTTATTTCGTGTCTGAATAGCCCTTGGATTCATTTCCCTGTTACCAGCTCATCTATAAGATCCTTGTGGGAAGGGGCCATCCTTGGCTATTTTTTTACTTCACTCTGGTGGATAGGAAAGTAGTCTCAGGCACTGTGCTTAGTAATTGCATAGTATTAAAATAATATCTACTACTCATTGTATGTTCATGTGCATAATAGAACAGTTTTTTTTTTATTTAATATATTTGGGAATGTGGCCCGTGTATGGAACTATGACAAAATACCTCTTTTTGGGGGCACCTGGGTGGCTCGGTCGTTAAGCATCTGCCTTCGGCTCAGGTCATGATCCCGGAGACCCGGGATCAAGCTCCACATCGGGCTCCCTGCTCGGCGGGAAGCCTGCTTCTCCCTCTCTCACTCCCCCTGCTTGTGTTTCTTCTCTGGCTATGTTTCTCTCTGCCAAATAAATAAATGAAACCTAAAAAACATCTCTTTTAATTTTTTTGATTTGAGTGTAGTTGATGCGCAATGATGCATTAGGTTTAGGTGTGTGACATAGTGACTCAACTTCTCCGTGCATCACGCTCTGCTCACCCCAGCTGCCATATGTCACCAGACACAGCTATTACAGTGTCACTGACTGCCGTGATTTATTCATCCCATAGGTGGAAGCTTGTGCCTCCCATTCTGCTTCTTCCATTTTGCCCATCCCTTCATCCCCCTTCCCTCTGGCAATCACCAGTTTGCTCTCTGTAGTTATAGGTCTGATACTGCTTGTTGTCTGTTTATTCATAAAGCATGTGTCTTAAGCAGCCAGAAGACAGGCATCGAGGTGCCGGGCAGCCATCTCTACCAAAGGAAGCAAAATGAAACTTCCTTTGTCGGCACGGTGACTTGGCTCTTCCTAAGTACCGAATATTTGGTGACCTGAAGCCAACCCATCCACGTATGTTCGTGCAGTTCACCAAATGCAATCACAGCCTGGCCTTAGACTCAGCTCTCAGCCAGTCTGTTTCTATCTCGGGACCCCTGGCCTATCCTTTCTTTGCTTTTCAGGCATCTGGAGGAGTGAGCTGCTGTTGCGGCTCTTTTTCAAAGCTGTCCCCGTATCATGTATTCAATCTCACAAGGCAAGCCCGGGTTTGACACTTGAGTTTGATCTGCTTTCTGCTGTCTTGAACTTGGTCTCCTTTTAGAAAATTTTAGCAGAAAGCTCATCTTTGATGAGTTTGGCTATATTCTTTTCATTCAGAGCTATCCAGCGATGCGAATAAGCATTTACAGCTCCCAAGTACTTATTAATCCCCATATCTGTTGTTTTGCCATTTTGCTTTGCCTTCATCTGGCACGAATTCACAGAGTGTGTGATGTAAGGACATGCCGTAGGCTGGGACTTTGCTCTGAGCAGCGTTTTAGGGCTCATCTCTTTCAAATACTCCTGATGTGTTCTCCTAACACCACACTTTGTATTTTTCACAGGCCTCCTGGCATCTATTTATCCAAACTGCTTCTACCCCTTTCTTAAATGTACCGTGAAGATTTTGTGTGTGATGTGTCCATCAATGTATCTTTGCAAGATCTGAATTGACCTTGGCCTGTCCATAACCAGCTGCATCCTTACGATTTCATTGATCACCTTCTGAGCACAAGGAAAGAAAAAATCTCTTTTTCTCACATTCTATTTTTTTTTTTTTTTTAATAAATATCCTTCTGCCAAGTTCATGGCCGAAATGTTTTGGTGTTAGAAACCAAGAGCATTTGATTACTTTGCTTCTAGAGTGAATTGTCCTTGGGTTCATTTATTTCCTTGTTACCGGAATATTTATAAGCTCTCTGTGCAGAGAGATCAGACTCAGGTCTCTTGAGTTTGTTTTTGCTTTACATCCTCAGAATGGATTACCAAACCTTAGTCCTCGTGCAGGGCTCAAGAATTATATGGTAGTGAAATATATCCACTGAAAGAGGGTGCGGGGGTGGTGCAGTCCTTAAGCATCCAACTCTTGCTTTCTGCTCGAACTGTGATCTCAGGGTCCTAATATCAAGCCCCATGTCAGGCTCCACTCTCAGTGGAGACTCTATCTAAGACTCTCCCTCTCCCTCTGTTCCTCCCCACTGCTTGTGCTCTCTCTCTAGAATAAATAAATAAAATCTTTAAAAAATTAATATCTACTGCACATTATTCATGCTGATGTGGAGAGTTTTCCCCCTAAGGCCTGCTATTAAGGAGAACGAGCACTCGGTCAGTTCGTGGCAGCCTGGCTTCCACGATACCTTCTACCTGTACCTTCTACCGGTGCTAACACACGTGCCAAGGCCTGCCGGGCATGCTCGCGCAGTTCTGGTTATGAAAATCTCTTCTAAGCTGGATGGTCCTAGGGCCAAGAGTTTTTCTTTCCCCTTTGGTCTTCCGCAGCTGTCATTCCAACTAATTGCCTGTATCCAATTGTAATTGCAACTAGATTGGCAGAAATGGCAACATCTAGAGAGGCCCCGTTGCCTGACTTGAAAACCAATAGTCTCCTGTCCTAACTTTCTTAGGAAGTGGTGTTTATTCCCTTCCCTGGCATGGGTCTTACTTGTTTCATTCTCTCACTTCTTTCCACTTCTCCTTAAGTGAGCATAAAAGCAGCCTTCTATTCTCTCTTCTCTTCCAGAAGAACCTGCCACCTCTCTCTACCCAAGGGAGTTCTGAGTACTTTTTGTATGTAATTATTTGGAAACGTTCCTTTTGCATGGTTCATAGAACATTAATAATATTTCACACAGAGTATCTAAAATTTATCGAAAAGGACATCTGAGTAATTTGTGGTTATTTTTTTTTACCCTAATTAAGGTCTGTTTTACATATTACCTTACTTGTCACTGGGGTAAATTGGAAGTCATGGAAAATATCGTAAAGATCATTTTATTTTTATTTTTCACCTCTGTATGTGTGTGTGTCTATGTGAGCACAGAATGAGACAGATTTTGAAATGATTTCTTATGAAGTTGAGGTGAAGATTTTTTAAAATGCTAAGTATCTAAAATTTTCCTCTTTTTGCAATGAAAAAAAAAGGGAGGGGGTTAAGAATTAGAACACTAAATGGGCTGATAGATTTTTGGAAATTGAAATACTTTTTTCATTCTTTCCCAAAATGAAGCTTTGGGGAGAAAAAAAAAATGGGTTACAGATTTTAAGTCCAGAAGAAAGTTATTTTTGTAAAAAGAAAAATGTATTTAAAACAATTAAATGTAGCTAAAATTAAATGACAGTGAAAGGAAAACAAGTGCCTATGAAGAACATTAACATTTTTTTTAAAATACCCCTAAATTTAGTCATTGTTCTGTGACTATAATTCTGGCACATTTGCTTTTCTATCATGGCACATCGTGATTGGTTATGAAACTGTTGTCAGAACTTCCTCCCTTCATGAATATGCAACATTTAAGGGTTTCACGTTGCACACACACAAGTATATTTGGGCTGAAAATGTGCGGTGACAATGGACACGCTGAGCTCCCATTTCAGTTCTGGACCGGGCCGAAATCAAGTCCTGGGAGCATTGGTTCGGCTTCATGACAACCCCACCTTTTGCCTTCCAAACCTACTCTAAGACATCTCCTCACTCTACTTTGTAAAACACACTTCCCTGGCCTGTAGCCTTAGCAGGTATTTGAATGTGTGAACACCTGTGTGAAAACTACTTAGAAGGAGACATAGAACTCGACTAGTCTCCCGGGAGGCTCCCTCCTGCCCCCCCGGGGAGGTCCTGCTCTTCTGGCTTCCGTTCCCATTAATTTCTGCCTGACCTCGAATGTATTAGAAATGCAGTTGTATATTTCCCTAATAACTGCCATTGGGGGAGTGGTTGCTTTCATTCGGCCTATATGAGCTAATTATCTCCCATTTTTATAAAAGTCTGTTCTTGTTGGATACCACACATTTTTCTTCCCACTAGAATTCTGTTTCGTTGGGGTCAGTTTTTTATTCTCACTCTCCGACTGGTCTGTTTTGTTGCTAATTTCCCTCACATCACTGGTGACCTTTGGTTATTTTTCATAGATATTATTAATGAACAGGGCTGCTTTCCTCCACCATCCCATGCTGCCTATGCTGGATAAGAGTGCTCTCGTGACCCCACATGCCTGGACTATGTAAGGGGAGGTTTCAGCTATGTGCTTGACAGAATTTAGCAAGCCGCCTCTGACATCCCCTTAATGCAGAGTCAGAATATTCGTATTCTCCTCATTCTTTACGGCCAGGCCTGGGTGTGACCCCACCTTAAAATGTGGCCCTCACCCCTCCTGGCTTTTCACATGTTAACGATTTTTAGTTATGATTGGATTTTTGTCATCGTACCTCACTGTAGCATGTACGCATTATGTAAACTGGGGATACTCCCTGAAATGATTTGCTGTGTTGGGAAGTGAAGGGACTTTGAAGTCATTCTGGCCAGGGCCCTTTCCTGACTCTCACATCCTGGTTTGGCCTTTCGGAGTCAGTAGTGTGGTCCACGCAGGCCTTAATCCTTTTGTCTCTAAAGTGCAATGACATTGCACGTCTGTGGGGTCATTGGAAGAGCGGAGATGGTGTAAGGTGGCTCGCTGGAACTTGATTGTCCTCCCTTCCTTTCCCTCCTCTTCCATTCGCTTCCATGTGCTGCTCCTTTTCCTCCTGTGAGCTTTCGGGTGGGCCTTCGCTGTCTCCAGTGCAACATAGGGAGATGATCCCACCCTTCCTCCCAGAGTCATGCTGGGCATGCGATCATACCCTCTTGTAAACCGCAAAATACTCCTCAAATAATAGTAATACTAATAGTGAGCCATGCCATCATTTCAAAAGGCAAAACAATGTGTATTTGCTTCACCGTCAGGAGATGATGTTGTGATCTTTTATTAGGTGTCATTTTTAAAATCGGAACCCCTGCATGCTCCTTGTTGGTCTGCCCAGAGAAGCGAGAGTGTGTTGTAGTGTATTCTGTTGTGTATGTATCAGTAGAACTCGTCACCATTCTGAGTTGATGACAAGGCTGGTGGAAGCAAAACAGATGTATTGGTAAATAACGTGTAACCCACTGTAGCCGGAATTCTGCAACGGGAAAGCCGCCCTGTCTCCATGCTCTCTTGCTGACGATGGTCAGGTGCCGGCGGCAAACACAAGGTGTCCTAAAGATTGCTTCTCCACAGGCCTTCTCCGTTGGGCGCCACTGTACACAGATGTCTTCGCTTTAGTGGATTTATTTGTTGCTTCTTAAACTGCTCTGGGCTCATGCCGCTGACTTAACTGTATGGGTCATCAACAGGAAAGTCTTCACATTGGTGAAGGTTCCGGTGTCCTAGATCTCCGCTGCCCTGCCCCTTTACCTCAGGTCACTTGTTGCATATCTCAGTGTGGTTCTTCCTGCGAAAGGGGAGACTGACAAGCTCACCTGAACGCAGCTGCCATTCCATTGCAGGCCAGCCCTTTGTGAATCCCGATGGAACCCCTGCAATATACAATCCCCCCAGCAGCCAGCAGCCCCTGCGAGGGGCGATGATGGCGCCATCCCAGCAGCCACCGCCGCAACAGCCTTCTCCTCAGCCCCAGCAGCAGGTGCAGCCATCCCAGCCCCATATGGGGGGCCCGCTGGTCACTCAGGTACGAACCAGTGGGAAGGCGGGGCGGGGAAGTGTTCAGAGCAGCGAGTGGTGCCTTAGGCAGAGGGGATATTTTCCACTGGGGCCCCTTCCACCCACTCCTCAATAGATCTGGCAGCCCAGAGCCCTTGGTAGCAGATTGATAAGATTTCATCCGGATCCTTAAGTTTAGATAGACATGAAGGCCCCATCCAGTGATTAGCGTCACGAGCGCACTGCGCTAGGGAAAATAAATGTCAGGTTCCTCTGAGGTCTAGATGCTATTCTTCGGCATCACAGAGACTGTCTTGGGGACTGAACCCCATAACTTCAACCAGGCCTTCGTATCCTCTTGCCCACTCATCGCCAACACAGACCAAGTGCTCATCTCTGCAAAGGGATAGTACCAAATGTTTGGTCAATCAGATGAACAGAAATCAGCTCATTCTGAGGTGGCCTTCCTCTTCTTCAAGGGATGGAAAGTGACCCCCCCTTCCTAGAGCAACAACACATGTAAATAGCCACAGAAAGCTGTATGTAGTGTTCTGTGTAGGTTGCCAGAGTGAACCTCGTTTCAATTTTCTCCCTTACTTCCCAGTCCCTGGGCAATATCTTTAGACCCAGTGGATTTGACTAACAACAATGACATGAAAAGTATCACAGTGTCTTCTGACGGCAGCATTCACTCTGAGCAAACATGCCTCCTGCAAGCCTGGCTGGCTGGGCTTTGCTTGGCATTGACTTTCTGTTGGGGGCTGGTTCCCCTCTCTGGAGTGCACTGAGCCAGGAGGACCTGTAGGGTGACATAGGTGGTGTGCTTCCAATAAGCGAGCCTTCCTGTGGGATTCCCGCCCCCAGTGCTTCCCCGTTACCTGATCAGCTTTTTCTCTCCTCCAGTCGGTGCAGGGGCTGCAGGCTTCCTCCCAGTCAGTGCAATACCCAGCCGTCTCTTTTCCTCCCCAGCATCTCCTGCCTGTGTCTCCAACGCAGCAGTTCCCCATGGTACCGTATTTCATGTGTGCAACCTTTCCCCTGGGAAAGCACGTCCACCCTTTTTAATGCCGTCCCTGCAGGGCTGTCTGATACTGGGTGGGTGCCCCGGGCTTACGGTGAGGGGGCGTGAGTGAAGGTCTCATTCCAGAATATTGCAACCCATCTCCAAAATTAAAATGGTTTCCGTTCTGTCAACCCTCCCATATTTGCTGCTTCTGCAATCGGGTACCATTTTAAGAATTTACCGCCTAAGTGGGGATTGAATGCCCTGAGAGTTAAAAGTCAGAAACACAGAGGCACGTGACTTGGTATGACTTGGGAAACAGCTTAAAGTTAGTTGAGGTGGTCATCACTCCATGCTACTGATGCGGGGGTTTCCCCTACCTCCCTGATACCCCACTCTCCCTTCTTTTCCCCTCAATATACTAGGTCCTGTTGGACAAGGAGAAGGAGCATTGCCCCTAAATTTCAGGCCAGGCCAGTGAAAAATCTCCCCAACATATGATAACACCATGGTGGTTCACCACTGCCACAGCCATGGGTGATGCCTCTCTCCAGAAGGCAGAGACTGTGGTTTCTTCTGGGAAGCCCCGCTGACCCTTCAGGACCAAGGGCTCTGAGCCTTCCTTGCCTCAGCCATCCCAAGGAGTTCAAACCCTTAGTGAAAAAAGTAATGATTTTTTTTCCACTGAAAGAGGGAGATTTGGACAAGTAGGTTCTGATCCTCCGAAGGCTTAAAATCTGTTTTCCCTTGTTATGTTCTCTTGTTGTTCTTTCTGTTTTTGTTTCCGATCTGTGCACCCTCCCTTGCCCACAGTGACAAGCATGTGTCTGTCTCTGTGCAGAGAGACGATGTGGCGACACAGTTCACCCAGATGAACCTGAGCCGGCAGTCCTCAGGAGAGACTCCTGAGCCCCCATCTGGTCCCGTCTACCCGCCACCCCTCATGGCGCAGCCAGCCCAACAGCCAGGCTATGTTATTGCCTCAACCGGCCAGCAGCTCCCTACAGGGGGCTTCTCGGGCTCTGGACCTCCCATCACCCAACAAGTCCTCCAGCCCCCTCCCTCTCCGCAAGGATTTGTTCAACAACCTCCACCTGCACAGGTGAGTGTCTTCGTCCTCCCACCTGGGTGTGACCTACAGCTTATTCATTGGGCATTTTGACATCTGCATTTCTACGTAGAATTATCACCAGGTCAACCTGTGTGGCTCTTTCTGGTCCATACTGATATTCCCCACCTACAGAACCTGATCTGTCCTACTCAGCAGCCGTACAAAGCCATGGGATTCAGAAAATACGTTTAATGAAACAGACCCAACTTCCCATGATACAGTGGGGAAGGGTCCCATGTTCTAGGAAAGCATTCCCTCTGGGGCAGCATCCTGCTCATTGGAATGCCTAGAAAGGGAAAGTAGGAAGAAGAGAGCTAGCCCCTGGGGGACTTTGAACTCCTCTCTGCTGCTGCTCCGGAAGTGTGTTCTTTCCTTAAGCATTTTCTGGACCTAATCTGGTGCTCCAGGCATGAGCTTCTCTCTGAATATAAAGGAGGAAGCTAAAGCGGACATCCACTGTCCTTTCCTCTCCCCGGGGGGAAGCAGAGCTCCTGAGTGCTCTCACAGGTAGTCATTAATCATATTTAATTGACTTGAGCATGTAAGACACCACAGATCACTGATTTTTACTGTCTTCTTAAAGACTGATTATCTGTTACTGTTCACCACCAAACATCTCTGGTGCTCTCCTGGGTATCCCTTGCAGAATATTGCAAGTGATTACTGTCAAGATGTAAAATGCACAGAGGCGTTTTCTGGTGCATTTTCAAGGCACACATACCCCAAGCAAATTCCATCCTAATTAAGAAATATTGCATTGGATGAGCTGTTTAAAGTACGGTGTCACCTCTGTATTATTTGTTTCACTGCCTTAACATCTTGAATAAATTATTTTCTTTTCAAGCCATGCGAAACCCCTCACCATGAAGTGATTTTCATTCAGTTGTTCATTTTACTTTGAAAGATTAATTAATTGCTCATCTTTAGTTGTCTTCTCTGCAGTATCTCTTCACCAGCAGGATTTAAGGACATGTGAAAAAATAATTTCAAGTTATAGGAGAAAGGGCCTCATCAATATATTAATTATTTTAGTAATAAATTAAATACTTTAAGTTTAATTAATGGGAAAAATAATGTAGCTCTTTTATCCTAAATAGCATCCCCATATTCTTAATCTGGCATAAAGGAAACGAGTTGGCAGAATACTTAATTGGAGAATTTTTTTAAAGGACATTTTAAAAAAGTCTTCCTTGATTAATAAATTTCAATATTAGTGCACTGTGGGAGCAAAGACAACTCAGAACCCCTGGTGTGTCGCAACAGAAATGCTTTTATCCCTTCTTCAAAAGATTTAGAAATGGAAAGGGAGGAGAGTAGAAAAACAAAACAAAACGTGTTCATGGCTCATGGTCACTTTGGACATGCATGAACTTCATGTGTGTGTGTGTGTGTGCATAAAACTCATTGTGAGTTTCAATTTAGTAAACATTTAAAGTTTGATTACTCAACTATGAGACAATGAAAAAAACCTGAGGGACAGTCCATGGGCATAGGGAAGTGCATGGAATGTACACAGAAACTGAACCTATTTAATGACCTTGAAGTCCGATTTGTTGGCCATGCCATGTATGCCTTCTGAACAGCCCCGGGAAGGTGAAGCAAGAAACACACGGACAAGGCAAAGAGGGACTTGTAGAAGGTAGTGGGAGAAGAGATCTTTTAATATGGTTTCTTCTTTTACTCATTTATTTCTTGGCTCTCTTAGTCTACTCACTCATATTTTGGTTCTCCATGCTTTAAAATATACATACTTGAAAATACACACTTTCTCCTTTTGGGAGTTATCCTTACTTATCTCTCCCTTGCAACGTTGTGTTTGGGTCCTTTGAAGTCTCCTCTCAGCCCCACTCGGCACCGTCCCCTGTGAGAGAGGACGGTGATGAGCCATTTGATGTCCCATTTGCTTCATAGGACTGGAAGCTGTAAGGAGAGGGCCAGTGTTCTGCCTGGGAGAGGTATTGGTCAGAGGTTATGAGACCTCTAACACAGTCTGGCAGTGTAGCAAAGAAGGTAGGGTGGGAGAAAAAAGGAACAAAACAGGACAATTGAGTACTAAAAAATTGAGGCTTTGCTTCAAGAGGTGATGCTTTCATTCCAACCAAGTGTTTAAACTCTTCCCTTCATCACTGAAGATATTTCATGTTTCATATTGAATGTGAGAGAAGAGACCAAGGACTGGGTAACATATTTCTGAGCTTCCATTGAATCGAGTCACAGATTTTCCTGAAGGAACAAGCTTGTTATTCTTCCTAAAGGAAATAGAAATATAAGGCTCACGAATAAATTCAATAATAGTTGTTCTTGCTCTTAATTTTAGGAAGCATCTGATGTGTAATGGTAGTTTTAATGGCAGCATGATTTTCCAGAATGTAACTAAAACCTGTTATTACTCTAGGCTTCTTTGGGTTTTTGTTGTTATAAATTGCCTTACAAAGAAAGGGAGAAATAATAAGAAAAAAAACTCACAAAATGGGCAATCATGTTGTTGTCAAATACTGACCCGTGTTCACCCAAGACTCGTTCAGTCTCTTATCCTTGGATATTCATATTGCCAGTCAGAATTAGAATTCATAAAATTCCAGGCAATTGCAGAATCGCAGCTCAACACCCTCTAAGTTATCTTTTATTCCTATGTTATGCTAAGACAGGAAAGGATGATACATGTGTTTCAATAGCGAGATAAAAATAAAAAAGCATTTCCTATTTGACATGATAAAGTCAGAAAGTAAAATACCCTTTCAAAACACTATTCTCAAATATAGGTGGCTTGTCATTTTATTCTGTGTATTTCAGAATAACACTTGTAGGCTGGTCCTAGTGTACCTTTGTTTATACTTCCAAGAAGATGATAGAAGAATGGTCAGAAGCCTGGAGATGAAAAATTATTCAAGATCAGTAAGAAAGCAGCCTTAATATAAATGAACTGAGACAGGCAAGGAAGACTTTCCAAATCAAGAGACATTTGACTCGAATCTTATTGGAAGTAATCAGAATATTTTCAGCCATTCCCAGTCGTTAGAAAGTGACTGTAGGTGGGCATAAACATTATTTTAAACATATTTCCTTTTTTCATATGGAACAAATTCTTCTGGATCCTGGTTCTGTGTCAGTCACTCTGCTAAGTGCTTTGATAGACTTGACCATATTTTATAATTCCAAACCCTGCTTCTTCTAGGCTAGAGATTAGCAGTTTTCACATCTCATTGTGTTTCCATTAGAAAAACAATTCAAGTTAGATATAATATTTAAAACTACCATAAACATTTTGTTGTTGTAGATGACTATTACATACCCCCCTTTTTAAAATATTTTATTTATCTATTTGAGAGAGACTGAATGAGGGAGAGAGAGCACAAGGGCAGGGGGAAGGGACAGGGAGAAGGAGAAGCCGGCTCCCCACTGAGCAGGGAGCCTGATGTGGGACACTCGATCCCAGGACCCTGAGATCACGACCTGAGCTGAAGCCAGACATTTAACCACCTGAACCACCCAGGCACCAGTTTCATTCACTCTTGTTTCATTTCGAAAACACAAAATCCAGTGTTTTGAGACAACCGTTGTGTTGCTTGGGGCTAGATCAGCAACTAGAGCGGGCCTCAGCAGGGATGGTTCTGCTCTGTTTCAGGTGGTAATGGCTCAGGCAGCTTGACTGGGGCTGGAACATTCTAGATGGTCTCGCTCCCCTGCCTCGAACGTCCGCGTAGCCTGTTCACCAGGGTGCCTGTCTTCTCCACCTGCCTCTTTCTCCAGCAGCATGGCCCGGACTTCTTCTCCTCGAAGCTGGCTGCTCCAGGAGTGCTGGCAGAAGTGCGAGCCTACCTAGGGACCTGGTTTGCAAGTCTCAGAGTCGCCATTTTTGCCTCCTGGCCTGGGTCAAGGCGAGTCACAGAGCCAGTCGGGATTCGAGGGCTTGGGGGACAGGTCTCACATCTTCATGAGAAGGGTGGCATGAGCGCACACGTAGGACCACGTGCAGTGTTTGGTGGCCAACCCTACAGTCTCCTACGATCATTATAGGTCACGAGATAACCATATATATTTTACGTTAAAAAACGTCGCTTCATGTACATTGCTCATTCCCGTGGTTTTTCTCTTTCTTGCGCAGATGTCCGTGTACTACTATCCGTCTGGTCAGTACCCTACCTCAACCGCGCAGCCGTACCGGCCCTTGGCCTCCATTCAGTACAGCACTCAGAGGGCTCCACAGATGTCCCAGGCCGCACAGCAGACAGGTACTCGCTGTCCGTTTTCCATGTCCTCCTCTAACCCAGGGATTTTTGCATGCAAATCTCTCCTCTGTCCTCTTTGGATGAACATCCAAGCTTGGCAATTTAAATTGCTGCATTTCCCTTACCCAGACAAGATAACGGAGCCCCGGATTAACTCCGTGTGGAAAAGTAACAGGTGCAAGAAGGTGAAGCCCACGTCACTCCGGCACCCCAGACATGCATGCTAAATACAGTGTTCATAAATTATTTTTGGATCTTCTTAATTTCCTGTAAAGCAGAGGGCCAACCACATCCTTATCTTCCTAGTTCATACCTTTTTCCTTTCCCCCCCTTTTTTTTTTTCCATTTTCAACCTGAAGAAAATTCTTACCCTATTCCCAAGGATAGGGGACCAAATTAGGTTGTTTACATACTATCCTGAAAAGTACTGTGTTTAGAAGAAGGCCCCGGACACTGCAGCCCGTGTCCCCGGTGGAACTGTGACTCCACGGCTCGCTTTCTCGAGGGCCACACGCCTCCCAGCCAGAGCGCGGCAGCCACTGTGCAGTGGGAAGGGGGGCCGATACACTGTACGAGAGTGAGTAGCAGGTCTCACAGTGAACCGGTCTCTTTCCCTACTGTGTCACACTCCTAACGGCATGCCAGCGCCCAGAGAGCAGCAGGAACCCAGCAGGGCTCCGTGACTTGTGCTAGGGAGAGGCTTGTGTCCTTCCTGCTGACCGCTCTGCAGGGGAAACCGCTCATTGCCATGCTGAAGACTACCCGACTGGGGGACGTGCCTTCCGTAAGTAGGCTCTGCGCTGCAGCCTGTGCCCCCACTGCCTCCTGAATGGCTGTTCTGCCTTCTGATCTCCGTGCTCATTATATGTAATGCGTATGTGATATGTACGTATATGTATGCTACATATGACAGATGTACGATTTTGATAAGTGCGTAAAAAGCGCAGTCCCAACCAAGGGTTCAGTCGAAGAACAGACACCCTGAGAGTAGGAATGGGGACACAACTCGCATTGTGTCACATTGGAGAAATGATTCAATTCCTCCATATTGCAGATGGGTATATAGGCTTCAGTTCATCTCATGGCCAATTTAAAATCTGTGGGAGAAGAATTAGACAAACGTATAGCTGCCAGGCAGACCTTATTTAGTTTCAACTTGAGGGAAAAAATACACATTGACCTCTGAATTGATTTTACATTTTTATAGTCATAAGAACACAAAGGGTTTATTTTTTACTTATTTTTTATTTTTAATTTTTTTTTAAGATTTTGTTTGTTTATTTGACAGAGAGAAACACAGCTAGAGAGGGAACACAAGCAGGGGGAGTGAGAGAGGGAGAAGCAGGCTTCCCGCCGAGCAGGGAGCCCGATGTGGGACTTGATCCTGGGTCTCCAGGATCATGACCTGAGCCAAAGTCAGTCACTTAACCAACTGAGCCACCCAGGTGCCCCTGTTTTTTATTTTTATTTTATTTTTTCCTATTTTTTTTTAAATTTTTTAAAAGACTTTATTTATTAAAGAGAGAGAGAAAGAAGGGAGAAGGAGAAGCATACTTCCTGTTGAGCAGAAAGCCTGATGCAGAACTCAATCCCAGGATCCTGAGATCATGACCTGAGCCGAAGGCAGATGCTCAACCGACTGAGCTGCCCAGGCGCCCCAACACAAAAGGGTTTAAAATGATCAGTTATTTTAACAAAAGAGTTTGGTAATATTTTTTTCTGATTGTTGAAAATTGTTGTTATCTCTATCATGTGGTGGTAACTATGCTATCAACTTAGATATATACTATAGTAATGGGCTGCTTGCGTTCCCACTGTTGATGTGTGTCAGAGAGTTCATTCATGATTTCCTGGCTACTGGTCCAGAGGCCACTGTGAAGTTTTCCTTTGGGCTACCAATGCTCGTAGAAGAAAGATGCAGCTATCTGATGATAATGATTGCCCAAATTTTAGTTTACTGCCATTATTTGGTAGTTTCCTAAAGAGATATTTCAGGCTTGTGTTAGAATATGTAGTTCCTATTCAGGCATGTGGTTACAAACATTCTGGAACCTTCTGAAACCTGAAAACTCCAGGTCTGTGTGAGGGTTGGAACCTTTGGATGACCATGTCCATTGGGCAACAGATGTCCATTGAGGACAAGCCTCAGGCTCCCCTAACCTTTCTCCACTGTCTTCATTGATGAGTGTCAATATTAGCAAGAACACTGTGACATTTTTCATCTTTTTAAAAACATTGTGGGAGAATTTAGGGATGCAGAACCTCCCCCCATGTTACAGAGACCTAATTGGCCCCAACTGCGTTCCGTGGCGGCCTGCAGACATTGACTTGTCCCATGTTCCCATATCGCCATGGAAATGCCACCCTCAAAGCAAGGTAATGACACTGTAATTAGAAGGGTGCATTTTATAGTAGTATTAGATCCAAAATAGAAGGGCTTCAAGTATCAAGGAGATGCGTGGGGCTAAGGGGGGATCTGTGGGGAATGGGGAGATGAGAAAAAGGAAATGCTGTGTGAATGATATCCTCCCGGAAGTGATAGCATCGGCATGCCTATGTGACCTTTGAGCTTCTAGTTTTTGAGACCACCAAACCCAACCCCTTTATGAAAATCTCAATGCAGTTTCCACCGCGGGGATTGAACGTACTGAAGGTTTGGGAAAACAATGTCCCCTGACCTCACTAAGAATCCCCTCTGCTAACAAAACCCCAGCCATCCAGCTGATGCTACAGCTCAGTGACAGTGTGTGACTACAGCTAGAAAGCCTTTTGCTGAGTTTAGTGACCCGAACAGAGACTTCCCAAAGAGACACGGTGGTTATTTGGGGGAGCTGCAGTTCCTGGTGGGGCTGGAAGATAGGCTGTCTCTCTCTAAAGCAACCTTGGGACCAGGGGTGGACTGCCCCATCCCGTGGTGACGTCCTGGCTCTCTGGGACCTGAACCTCCTCCACCTTCATCTGATACCGTCTGGCCTGTGTCACGATAAACGCCGCATCACAGGGTTAGGCACTAGTGTAGAACAAATCTAATCTCAATTATAACCAATGAGAGTTTAATCCCAACTTGCTTGGCATTGTTCTTGATTTTTATTTAACGGTAGTGAAAAGTATTTCTTCTTTGTCTGATATTCTTGACCCAACTGAAACCTCTGTAAGTCGCGACATCTTTCCGAGGCCTGAAAACTACACACAGTAGATATTTCTAAAGGAAATAGGCCACTTGAGTTACCCTGAGGCCCAATAGGGGGACATAGATCCTTCCTCCTGGTGATTTTTTTGTACTCCTTTTACTCCCATTGGGTGATAAAGGTGCTAAACCTCTGGAAGAAGGAGGAGCCCGTACTGGTGGGGATTATAAACAAGGGTCATTAATGTTCAGAAATTTTGGAGAAATTAAGTGGTATATTTGCACAGTGATATTTGGATTTTTGTAGCTACACACACAAGGGAAATATGTTAATACAAGGTGTCGCTAATGGGAAAAATATGTTGTCAGTTTAACATCATCAGGTACCCCCAATAGTAAAGGTAGATAATTTCCTTTATGAGGTCATTGTTGATGACTTGAAGCTGTATAGAAAGGCAGTTGTCAGGTTCAGGCTAAAAAGACTGTGGCTTTCAGATCCCTGCAGCTCTGAAAGACTTGGGAGTGAGGGTGTCCCACCTGAGAACAGGTTTTTCCCATGGGTCAAATTTGGAAATGGAGCGCCGATGAACGAGCCTTTCATTTATTCATGTTGGAGGCTTCCTGAGTGGTCAGTTACCTACCATACTGCAGTTAGTTAAGACCTATGTTACTGTGGTTTTTTATTCGGGCTTAAATTTTGTTTTTCTGTTTTTGTTTGTTTGTTTGTTTTTAAAGATTTTATGTATTTATTTGAGAAAGCAAGCATGAGCAGAACAGAAGGAGAGGGAGAAGTAGATACCCTACTGAGCAAGGAGCCCAATGTGGGGCTCGATCCCAGGACCCTGGGATCATGACCTGAGCTGAAGGCAGATGCTTAACTGACTGAGCCATGCGGGTGTCCCTAAAAACATTTTAAAAGCCACAAACATGTTAGTAGTAATTACAACCACCACCAGTTAGGTCTCTTAAGGGGCTGGTTTCTATGTTAAGTAACATTTCATCGTTTCATCCCCAGCACAAATTCACAAGGGAAATAGTAGCTGTGAGCATGCCTGTTCAGAAATAAGTCACCCAGGGTGCCAGGGTTGATCAGATCGGGGGGAGCACCCAGACTTGCCTGGTTTTAAACCTGTGCATTAACACTTTATCGTAATCACATAAAGCTAGTTACACTAGTAACTAGCTTTTATTTGCTGTCATGAATGATCCTAGAGAAACGAGCATGTGGAAACTAAATCCACAGGCCTATGTTATGGAGGCAGATAGCATCTAATTAAATATCCAAGTACGCAGGTGGACGAACAGCAGAACAGATGGGGGAACTCTGGACTTGGGCTCCTGACCCTCCGCAGGCTTTCATGTTTCTTTGCAAAGCTGGTCACTAAGAGTAAATAAATGACAAAGCACAGCTGAGACATTTATGTGCAGATCACATATCAAAAAGAGAGAGAGAGAGAAAAGAATTCATCTTGAATCTTGTCTCCAACTCCAAATTCCCTTTTCAGTTTAACATAAAAAGAAATAGACGTAGCTTCATTCTCCACTCTCCACAGTCTTAGACGTGTTCTAAACGCCACAGAAATGGGCTTGTAAAGTGCTATCAACTTTCATAAGGGGGCATGTAGGGATGAATAAATCCTGGTTTTGGTATCCGAACACTAATGGCTTCATAAAATGAATTGGGGAGTGTTCCCTCCTCTTTTGTTTTTTGGAAGGAATTGTGTAAAAATGGTGCTGAGTTAAATGTTTGATAGAATCCTCCAGTGACCCTGTCTGGGCCTGGGGATTTTCAGAAGCATTGTTTTTACTTTTTGCATAAATATAATTCAGGGAGCCTTTAATTATGACATTGTTAGGGTAATGAGAGTATTCAGATGATGGGTCTCATCTTTGTTGAGTTTTGGTCCTTTTTGGTCATTGAGGAATGGGCCCATTTCTTCTAAGTTGTTGGATTTGTGAGTAAAAAGTTATCAGTGGTATTTCTTTATTATCCTTTGAATGGCTGCAGGATGTGTTGGGATATTCTGGTTTTTGGTGTTTTTTTTTTTTCTTACTATTGGTGATTTTTAAATTCTCCCTTCTCAGTTTTGTAAGTCTTGCTAGATTTATCAATTTTGTTGGTCTTTTCAAGGAACTACCACTTTGTCTCATTGATTTTCTCTATTGTTTTATTGTTTCAATTTCATCGATTTCTGTTCTCTTCTTTTTTTATTTCCTTTCTTCTGCACACATTTAGCTTTATTTTTTTCTACTTTATATAATTTCTTGAAGTAGGAAGTGAGATTATTGATGTAGGACTTTTTCTCTTTTCTAATGAGAGCATACTTAGTTAGTGCTATAGGTTTTTTTTCAAAGCCCTGTTTGAACAATGCGCCACATATTTTTATGTGCTTTATCTCCATTTTCTTTCATTTGTATGTATACACACACACACACACACACACACATTTTATTTTCTGTAAGAGTTCCTCCTTGATCTATGGATTATTTAGAGGTGTTTTGTTCAATACTCAAGTGTTTTGAGGTTTCCCTGTCATATTCCTGTCATTAATTCTAGACTGATTCCATTGCAGTCAAAAAACATACTCTGTACAATTTCAACTCTTAGATCTGTTGAGGTTGATTTTATGGACCGGGATATGGCCTAATTTGCTGAATGCTGTATGAGCTCCTGAAAATAATTGGGTACTCTGCTGTTATTTGGTTCTAGATATGTCAACGAAAACGTTGAAATGTTCTAGATATGTCAACGAAAATCCCGTCCATCTATTTTGTTGTTCAGATCTTCTGTATTTATGCTGATTTTCTGCTTACTAGTTCTATCCGTGGCTGAGAGATGATATTCATGACTCCAATTATAAGACTTTCTACAGTCCTAATATGAATCTTAAGGTCAAAGTTACCCTCAGTTTCCCTAAAGTCTAAGGACACAGGGGTGCTTTGATGTTATTCAAAGCATGCTATCATTTGTTGTTGTTGTTGTTGTTCCTCAAATAATTAAGACATGTTTGATTCCTTAAAAAAAGTTAGCAACATTCCATAAAAACAGTCTGGAAGAGAGGGCCCCATGACCAATGAGGTTTCTGTAGGCTGTTCCCAGACACTATTGCCTACCTCCCTCCCTTGCCAGGCTTCCAGCACTTTGCTTGATGCCAATGATATTCCTTTAGGTTTAGGCAGGAGAATAATGTAGATTACTGTTTACAACAGGCAGTGTGGCTGGAGAACCTGGATTCCTAGATGTGAAAGTAGAGCAGTGAGAAGGTAGAACAGCAGCAGAGCAAAGAAGAAAGGAGAGGGAACATAATACTTGAGGGAACCCTTCCTCTGGTGAGTTTATAACTGCAGCACATATGGGTGTAGATTCTGAAAACTCTGGAAAGGTCGCTTACCCTTTCCTGCCCCCCCCCAACTCCCGACCATCTGCTGAATACTTCATTTTGGGTAAAAACAGTTTCATAGAGCAATTTCCATGAAAATATTTTACTCCTCAAATTATAGCTCAGAAGGAAACCATGAAAAATAAATCGTAAGTAATGCATCGTGTTGCAAAAGCCCAGGCAGCTTCTGTGGGACCTCCTTAAGCCTATTTAATTTACTTCTGCTTCGGTCCTTTAAGGGCTCTGGGTTGGGTAAATGACAAGCCAATCTTCCTGGCAAAGCAAGCAGAGTTGGAATCCTTGCAGGGGACAGTGATGAGGGTCTTCAAGTTTGAGCTGCTTGACTCATTCTTTCACTTATAGTTGACATCAGCCTCACTTGGACTCTCTCTAACACTCTGCTGAACAGCTGTCATGAGGTATGAATAATAGAGACAGAATTTAAATGCTCAGTTTGGTAAATGAGGAAACTGAGGAAGGTCAGCCTCCTGCATCGTGCGGTGTCTTTCTTGTCAGAGCCAGGAAGAGTGGGGGCGGGGATTGGGTTCTAGTACCTCAGTCTTTATAGATTCAATGGCAAATGTGGGTTTCAGAAACACAGCAGGCTTACTCAGTGTGACCAACTCTGACTTGTGAGATCCTGCCTTTGGATATCTGAACTTGGTACCACGTTCATGTTATACAGAGAGCATGCAAACAAGAGTAAAATAATATCCAGAAAACTTGGGACATGTGTCATCACCCATCCCCCTTCATAAGACAGAAACTGGAGCTTCAGCACCTCTCAGAGTATCATTTTTCTCTGTCCCGTGAGAGAATTCAGAAACAAACCTTGCAACAGGCTTCCTGTTGTCCAGTCGATCAGAGAGAAGAGTGATGGATACTGATAAAGAATGTTTGCAATGAATTAAAAATGCATGTAAATAAAGAGCATACAGAAGAACACTGAGGGAAGAGAAAACCAGGTCAGGGAATATAGATCCTGTTTGTTTTATTTTGCTAACTGAGGATCGGGTAACAGCCTAATCCAGGAATCTTTAGGGACACCCTGACCTTTAGAATATAGATTGCATTGATTCAAACCTCCATCCTACATAGGCAGAAAACCTTTGGTGTGCAGGGAGTTCTTTACTGAAAGCTTGTAGAATTGCAGAGTTCAGCCTGTCAGAAATACTAGCTGTATAACAGGCCCTGGGATTTCCATGCCTCTCTGGATTCCTGAGAAGAGCTTGTAAATGCCATTCTCAGCCCCTCCCATGTTGTGGGTGTTTGAGGGAGGGTTACTGTGGCCAGTGCTCCCTAAACTTTAACAAGCATATATACCAGCTAGGATCTTGATCAAATGCATATTTTGACCCCGGTAGTTCTGGGGTGAGTCCTGAGTTTCTACATTTTGAGTACACTCCCAGGGGATGCCGATGCTAATGGCCTGCCATCTGGAGAGCAATGCCATAGATGCAAAATTTTAATCATGCCTGGCCTGTATATAAGCTGTTGCAAAAGGAAAGAATCTACCCAATTTCACTCTTTGATTTGACATTATTTATATTTTAGGCAAAAGTTAATACTTTGTAGTTAGTAGATGACTCTTAGGAATTATAGCTAGTATTAGAATTAGTGCCTTAATGTTTACAGATCCAAATTTTGAGATAGAAAGTAAGTATAGCATGATTCCACAACACAGTAGGCACTCAGAAGTGTTGAAAGAATGAATAACATGTGTCCTCTTTTCAAATTAGCATGAACACAGAGGGTGAGATGGCTGTGTGCACGTGTCAGTGTAGTATGTGAGAGAGAGAGAGAGAGAATGACAGAGAATGTGTGAAGATTGAAAAGGCTAAATGGAAACCTCTCAGTCATCCATCTCAAATATGAATACGAGCAAAACTGTAGTCAAATGTTACGGGATCAGATAGACAGCCCAACATCCAATCCACAGCAACAAATGCACACGTATTTCAAAGTTCAGATATTTGCCCAAGGAATAGATCACATACCCTTTGGGCCACTTTCAGAGGGGATAGCATGCCTAGCAATTAGGGATTTTATTCATTATTTATTTATTTATTTGTCTATTTACTTATTTATTTATTTATTATTGGACAGAGACACAGCCAGAGAGGGAACACTAGCAGGGGAAGTGAGAGAGGGAGAAGCATGTTTCCCACCCAACAGGGAGCCCCATGCACAGCTTGATCCCAAGACCCTGAGATCATGACCTGAGCTAAAGGCAGATGCTTAAGAACTGAGCCACCCAGGTACCCGAAGGGATTTTTATAAATTTAAAGGAATAATGTTCCCATCAACATTCATTGTAACCAATTAGTTTTGAAAGTGTTCGGATGGCAGAGAAGAACCTGTCCCTGAAAACTGCTCAGAGGACCCTCTGTGCAAGGCAGCTCCTTCCTTCAATCACTTAGCTCCCTTTTTCGTGCTTAACAAAAGAATGGGCTGGGGGGGGGGGTTCCTCTGGCAGGAAGATGTCATTATCTACAGCACATGTATATTTGAAAAGAGACCAAAGCCACAGCTCCTTTCCTGACAGGCTTGCATGGTCGTTCAATAAACAGTGATATGTTTAGCTTTTTGCTTCTTGTAGCAGTACTATTTTTGTTGTGATAGAATATTGTTCATAATAACATCTCCTACAAGGAGAAAAGATTATCGTCTCTTTAATGTTGTTCTGAAACACATTTGGGATGGGGCAAAATGTACCTTAATGGAGTCTATAGATTTATTTAACCAGAGCACATGGTAAATTTGATAGTGAACCCTGCATTTTTAGCTTGACTTATTAAGCTTTGTCAACGCAACTGAGAGGAGTTTTATCTTTGAAAAAGCACTTCTCATTCTTTGTTCATATGGTATTCCTTCCCTTCACTTTCTTCCCCTTGGGAATGCGTGGAGATGGGAAGAAGGACCATCAGAGCTAAAGAAAGAATTTGGGATACCAGTGCGACCAATAAGATACATTAATTTCTAGACAGTGGGATTTTCTTTTTTAATCTTAAATCGCCTTCTCCATACTTGATGATTTTTGTCAAAAGATTTATTTGTCTAGTTATCTTATGTATAATTGACACCTATTTTAATGCTTAAAGCCTTATCAATCTATTTTTTAAATACGTTTTTAAAAATGTATAACCAGTAATCACTCAGAGAAGCAAAGCAGAAATCATTACACTTGACCACCTCAAGGAAGCCATTCGTACCCTGGGTGTCTGCATTATTATGTTACTAGAAGCAGAGGGGGTCAGTTATCAAAGAGTTACAGGAGGATTTAATTGTCTGACTTCTGTTAACATCAGTGGAAATCACATGGATAAATCCTTGCAGAACATGCTGTTCTGAAAATATGAGTCTGGAAAAGGTTTCTATGGAAATGTTCATGTGTTTCTTTCATTAATTGGTCTAATTATTCCATTTACAGAAATGGGAATGAGAAATATGAAGCCAGGGTTATGAGAAAGGTTAACAGTTTTAGGAGAAATAATGGGAATCTTGCTAATTTTAGATCTGAAAGCCGGACAGATAACCACAGCAATATAGATGGCCAGGTTCCCTCTGTCGCCTAGGAGGTTGTTGTGAAAGGGATTTATTCGACATTGTCCTAAGAATTGCTTTGGCACTCTGCATTTTTATGTGCCTTTTAGTGTTTACATACTCATCAGTTATGCAGTGAAGCACTATTATTGGTATGGTTAGGATTTCTGCTTTTCCACAAAGAAAAGGAGTAAGATAGATCATAGCAGTATCTTTTATTTTTTGCATTATGCAACCAAAAGTGGAAGCAGTCATTTTTTAGAAAAAAGGCAGATTTGCTTTAGAGATGAAAAGGAAAGAAAGGTGGCAAGAAAAGCACACAAGTTGTGTTTTTCACCCAAAATTCTAACATCCCTGTACAGCTTTCCTAAAAGAGAATCTGTACTCTAGAAAAATGTAAAGAACCCAAACTACTAGTCCGAAGTGGTCAGTTTTACCTGATAGTTTCACGGAGCTAAATGAAAAGAAATTAGGTTTTTTTGTAGCATATGTAGTCTTGCTCCATCTTTTTAATGTTCTCCTCCTTTTCTTTCTTGTTAATTTGTTGCCAGTTTCTTGTTAATTTCTGCAGCGAACTTTGCCTTCATCTATGAATTGCCTTATTTCTCAGTCCCCCCTTTCTTTGGAAGTACTTTGTTGCTTTGTTGCTTCAGTTCTTCATGGTATTCATTGCTTCCCCATTTCCAAATCTGTCTTCTCATTTTACTCACTTTCTATTTTTAATTCTCTGGAGATTCTCTCTCTCTCTCTCTCTCTCTCTCTCTCTCTCTCTCTCTCTCTCTCTCTTTCTTTCTCCTTATAATAAACATGCTTTTCATTCTAAACTCTGGGTGATCTTCACACCATGCTTTAGTTGTCTGCATTTCTTCTCATTTTAATTTATTAAACTTATTTCTTTCCATTCCACACACTCTTTTCCATTATGAGACAGGACACCTCATTCCTCTGGAGATATTCATGATCCAGTGATTAAGAAGAATATGATGGGTTTTTCCCACCTTCTGGACATAGAGCCCCCAGAGATGTAAACTGTCTCCACCTTGCTGTTCTTACAGCCAGCACAAAATTACACTCAGGGTTGGTGACTTCAAACTTGGAAATTTGTAGTGATAAAAAAGTGAAGCGCATTTTGAAGAATGCTACTTTTGTTTTGTTTCTCAAATTCAGTGATGCAGTGGTGTCCACAGGAAAATTGCCAGGGTTCTGGATGGTGTTTAAATTTGCCCCTTCAGACCATCAGCATAAGAACAGACTGTACTCATCGCCCCCCACCCCCACCCCTGGTCCTGAAATGCCATGGACCTTCCTGTCCTAGGGAGTAGTTCACAAACATTTGAGTTCAGAGCCCAGCAGCAATCTCTATAACCCAGGAAGGCTATAGGATTGTGTGAGTTTAGGAGAAGTAGCATTCTAGAAGAAACACAGTGACTCACACACTCTCTTTAGAGCCTGGTGCAGGGTGAGGTGGGGGAGGGGTCACATGCTTACAAGTGGGGTCACTAATTGATTCAGCTGTTACTGCATGATTCCGTGGCGCAGGCATTTCTGCACATCTGTTCACTGAAAGAGCATATCAGCAGCATCCCCCAGCCTTCACACTTCAGCTCTCATCCGAATCCCTGAAGCTGCCCCAGGCCTGCCTCTGGGGTCTCTCCCAGGTGGTATTCCCAGTTGCCCGCTCTCCCTCTCTGGCCTCCGAGATGGTTTCGATGTCCTTCAAGGACTGCCACCAATCTCTAATTGCCTGCTGACATCTTCTTCCTGATTCCCTCACTGTTTCCGTGAAGGCACCTAGAGACTCATTATAATTGAATTTTTAACATTCTCCCAGATGCTTTTATTCTTGTGTTTTATTTTTGTATTAGGTCCAGCACCATTGCACTTCTCATGAGCCATGTGGGTCATAATTGTTTTGAGAATAGAAATTAGGGGCAGAATGAGGGGCCAGGATAGAGCCCCAGATGCACTTTGCAGTAGTAGTGGAGCACGCGTTCCAAGCCAGTGTAAGCGTGCGGTAGAATTTGCCAAGCCAGCTCCGGGTAGGCATTGCACGCACTGTTTTCCAACAATAGCAACTTATCAGTATCACTCAAATTACTCACCTGTGCACAGAGAGTATGAAGCTGACTGTGTAGTATTCCACTGCGGAGATCAGAAAGCTTGAGGCACTCTTCAGTGCCGCTTAGGGAATACCTACCTCAATTTCCCCCGTTGAAACTAACCAGATCTATCTGGTCGGAAAGGCTCAGCTCCACTGCGGAGGTGACTCAAAGAAAATAATCCAAAGTATGAATCAGAGACAAGAGCTCCTGCCTTGCTGGAAATCGTGGCAAGAATTGGGAGGGAGAGAAGATTGTTTTGGTGGGCAATTTTTGTTGTTTTCATCTGCACATATAACTTTTATAAACTGTCCAAACAACACAGTACTTACAGTAAAGGCTGTTTTTAAAAAGACACAAAAACTCCATGCCAGCACAGTAATGGATCATTTTTGCCTCTTATTTTTCTGCTGTTGAGCTTATGTATGTACACATGATCAACACATATATGTATTGCAATCATAGATCACACCACTTCCTTTTAAATATCGCATTTTTTCTCATTCAAAACTCACTTTACACTTGCATGTAAACTGATTTTTCTGATGTTTCCATGACATGGACTTTTTTAGAAGTAAAATTGTATGTGCAGAAGACACGCATATTTACATAAAAAATTCTAAATGGTGTACAAAACAACTACTAGAACTCATTAGGAATTTAACAGTATTGCAGAATATAAGGACAATATACACAAATCAATATTTAATATACAATATTTTTATATACTAACAGAAAACAAATGGAAAATTTAAAAATTCAATTTGGAATAGTGTGTGACACGATTTTAATAGCAATGATGGCAATCATCCTGCGCCCAAATTTGTAGGGGCAAGGGGCCCACGGCGACATTGCTTCGTCACGGGAAGCACTCACAGTGAGCCCCACATACCTCACGGGGTCTTCTAGAATAACAGCAATTACAGCACTAAATGTTTCCCAACACGGTCCTTGCATTCCTGGTTTTTCCTTCAGAGAAAAAGTATATAAGGGATGGAGATGTGGGGAGGGGACTAAAGCTTTCAAATTTCCCATTTATCTATCTTATTTAACTTCCATATCCTACAAATATTTCATAATAAAGTGTTGTTATTATTGGCTTGCCTCAGCGGGGAAGACTCCACAGAAGCTTCACGAAATTTTCCACCTCTGCCAAGAGCTTTTGTCTTTTTAATTTCCCATTGTTAAAACTGATCAATTCAAGGAGCTCACACTCTTTGAGTTGGAGTCTACCTCAGTGCCTCTATGAACATGCCACACAAAGGACACCGTTTCCTTGGCAACAAGAATGTGGCAAAAAAAAAAAAAATTCCATGGAAACATTTGCTTCCTACCTCCTTCCCTAGTGCCCCCCAGCACTGCTGTTTGCCGAGCACAGAAACTACAATCCAGAGGAGAGTCCCCGCTCTCAATGAGCTGGCCCTTGACCATAAGGTCCCTCTACCAACCCCTTGCTCTGTTCCCCATTAAGTGAAAACAATTCAGCTGTGATAGGGGCCTTTTCTCATTATTGCCTTTAGCTGGTCTTCTTTAGACATTTAAAAATAATGAAAGGGGAAACTGGGTTTTAAGAAATCGTGTGTGTGTGTGTGTGTGTGTGTGTGTGAATTTAATTGTTAATGAACCAAATTTAAATGACTGGTAGCACTTTTACATTTATTTTCAGCCTCTGAAATTTGCATCAAAGGTATTCTTAAATCTCTGGCAGGATATAATGGCACGTTTGGTGACTGCTGTGAAAATCAATGTATTAATCTGGCAAATCTCATGACATACTTATTAAGTATACTTCTAAATGAGCTCCCATAAGCCCAACATGCCGTTCTGCCCACTAGTGAAAACAGTAAGGCAAATAGAGACCTGTGAATTTATAGATAAGTAATTTCAGAGACGTCGTTCAGTAAGTATGGGGATTAACTGATATGATTTTTAGTCCTGAGCTCTCCCTGTGTGCCCCAGGATATCAATAAAACCATATCAGGAGCCAAAGCTCTACCTCTTCTCATTTCCACTTTATCCCTCTTCTTTGTGTTTTTTTTTTTCCCTTCTCAGAACAATGAAAGAAAATATGAATACTGTATAGTTGTTAATTTCTGAATTATTCTGCTGCTGAGCTGGTCAGTTATTCAAGGATATTCAGGGTACTGTAGGCTTTCGCTTCCTTTTCTGGGTAGCTGAGCCACCTGTTCCACTTGGAACTTTAGGAATTTAAGAGTTTGCCCATAGTTTAAGCTCTTACTCAGGCACCAGTCTTCAGCACAAGTAACAAAGCTCCGAGAATTAGAATCATCTTTGTGTATGGGAGGATTATGGGGTGTAAACAACTGACTTTTTTTTCCTGACACTTACGGGGGTCTAGAAGTCCAAGGTCAAGTTGTCTGAGGCCTCTTGCCTTGCCTTGCAGATATCTACCTGTTCTTTTCAAAGTGAAGAGTTGAGGAAAGTTATTAAGGTGGGAAACCGATGTGCTTTGCCAAAGCATTCTTAGCGGTGTTGTCAGTAAATAACGTAATTGCTTTCCACCAGCTAGAATTAACCAGCATAGAAACAGCGTTTCTGTGTTTCTTCTCATTTTGAGCCACTCTAATGTTGCAGGAATTACATTATACCTTCAGGAACTAGACGACATACATTAAACCGCACTTTGTGTCTGTGTGTGTTTATAAATGGAGATTAAAAACCTAAAAAGGACGGGCCTGGGTTTATTCAAGAGGCTGTGAAACAGAGTAAAAAGGCACCAAAAGCTTGCTTTCTTGTTCTTTTTTTCCTCCCTTTGTGGTTGTTGTCTTTGTTGTTGGTCTGTGGTGACAGTAGCTGAGTATGAATTATGCGAATCTGTCCCCACCAGCTCTGAGCACCCCAGGAGCTCTCTTCCTGGGCCAGCTCACATGGGTGGCCCTCGGGGTCTGCAGTATTGTCACGAAGACTAGCTACGAGATTCTGTACATTTGCCTGGTGGTGACAGCCAGCACTTGTAGGACAGCCGCCATCTGGCTCTTTCTGCCAGATTTGCAGCAGAAGTCTCTGCTGGGTTTGGGGAATGTGAGAGTCTGTAGGGAAGCCAGAACCTCTGTGAAATCACCACAGATGGTTTTATTTGGGGAGCGAACAGGCATGGAAGAGAAGTAGGAAGTAGAAAATAAATCAACTGGGAGTTTCATGTCTGCTGGCCTCCAAGGGACTTGAGATGAAATTCATTGATTTGTTAGAATTTTGTTATGTACCTGGAAGAATTTGGAGCATTGTGAGAGTAAATGGAAACCTTCAAGATTTCAGAATTAAAGACCTCATCACAGAAGAATAGATGAATAGACTTTTCTTCAGGAAGAGTGGTGGTGATGCAGTAGAAATCAGCCATCAGAAAAACGCACTTGCAGGAACCCTAAGTCATTGTTTCCCAAGAGATGCTCCACCCAGATTAGGATGAGGAGGGGAGTTTATGAAAAATGCAGATACTGGATTTTCCTGAATGGCTGAGGGTTGGACACCACCTCTCCCCAAGGATTACTCAGTTTGTATGGGGAGGCTATATTTCTCTAGTCTCTGTAAAAACTTTTTTTTTTTTTTATCTAAGTGTAACTGATTCTAATGCTCAGATGGATCAGCTTCTCCAAAATACATTCTCAAAGAATTAACATGCCATTAATATTCAAGTGGTCAAGGGTGATTTCATTTGGCAGTCCAAACTCTTTCCACTCTGAGAGTTCTGATTTTTACTTCCTTCCCTATGTTCTAAAGAATCCATGGGTGGGACCCTGTCAGGTTCAAACTGGGTACAAATTTCCTTCCACATTTTCCAAGGTGTGTATGTTGCCAGGAATACTGTCTGATAAGGCAAATGTTGGTTTTTTCTGGATTTAGGGACGTGTTCAGAGAAGATTCTGACTAGAAGGTGGCTGAGTGTTTTGATGGAGGCAAGATACATGAAAAAGGTGGAATCTGGCCACCACGTATGATGACTTACACAGCAAAGCTACTTATAAACTACTTACAGTGATTTCTCTGCCTTCATAAGTGTTTCTTCTTCATATAGTAACATGATGACATTATACAGTAACGGCTCCCATGGAGACAGGGACTTTCTGTTGGAGAAGAGCCTTCCTGAACTACCTTCTCCTCCTCTGTGCTTTGAGGCCCACGGAGGTGTCCCATTGAGGCTGTCCACAAAGTTCGTGTTCTGCTTTGTTTTTAAAAGGAATATGTTAATCTTTTCACTGAGGGAAAAATAATCTGAGTGGAACCAATGCGATGATTATTAAACCGTGGAAAGTAGGAGATAAGATATCATGGATTTCCAGAAAGTAGACATGGAAAGATAAGTGTTATAGCCACCAGTGACTTTAATGCCATGAGCATAAAGGTTTCTTCAGGCTATATCGTGAGCTCTGAGTCTAGAGGCTGAATATCCAAGTGAAAGCCCAACATTAATTTTGTGACCAGACATTTATTCGGCAAATGTTTATTGAGTCCCTAATAGGAGGACCAGGCAGAAATCCAGTGGTATCTGGAGACATGCACCTGGAGTCATCTCATGCTGAAGCCCTTCGCAGTATTCCTCAGGAATCCTCTCCAATCTGTTGTGATTTTACAACATATTTAAATAACAAAGAGCTTTTTCCAAACACGGAGCCCTCGACACCAAAGTCAAAAACTTTGTGGTAACCACAAACACACACATATGGAATATGGATACCATTATTCTTACGCATTGAAAAAATGTTTTCCCAAAAGTTAGTTGATATTTCTTCATACATTTTTAAACCAAAATTACAGAGATCATCGGTCATGTAAAAAAATTCTTATTTGTGTTGTTAAACAAGTTGACTATACTTTACTTTGACAATTTAAAAACGGTATTTGTGATGTTATAAGGAAACACTGATATTATTTCTCAGTTTTATATATTTGCTTTTCTATATACAATAATGGCAACAGGTGTGATACTATTCAAGCTATTACTATATTCGACCCTCAACCTGAGACTTGCAGGTCCTCTTGTATTTTCTCTCATTATAATGTCTCCTTATTGCTGGTGAGGATTGGATTCATGGGCGCTAAAAGGCAGGGAAAAGAAAGCATCCTTGACCACTTAAACCAGTTCATACCAACCGTGTCAATATAAACCTCATGTAGCTGGCACACAGGCAGGATTTCTTGAATAAACAAATGGCAGATGCCACAGTTTCCTAAAATAATAAGACCAAATGTTGGAAAAGACACTTCTAGGCATAGGATTGAATCCTGACTCAAAGACTTGCTTATGTTGGGGTTTTGTTAAGATTTCATTTAGCATCGTATTGATAGTCGGAAGTTTAAAACCAGACAGGGCCTTTGGAGCCAAGTAAACTATAAGGCACCATCATTCCCCAAATTACTCAGTCCTGCTGGGGAAGGGGTCACCTATCCACTGTCCCTCAGTGATTCCTTTTACTAAATGTTACTGATTCTAATGTTCAGGCAGACTGGATTCTCTGAAATACTTCAGACTTTTGAAATAACCACAAGAGAACTGAATGAGGGGACCTCCACAGGGGACACAAAGCAAAGGACCAAACAATCAGACCCAATAAGGGAAAGCCCCTTGGACACAGGGCTAAGGTTAGTGAATCTGTGTGTCTTTTTAAGAATATGATTGATTACACAACTAGTGTTGAGGAAACCTATCAAAAGTTCTCTAATAAAATTAAATGACTTTGGGTTCATTAAGCTCCTGATGCTTCTCTCTCTTTTTTTAAGATTTTATTTATTCCTGTGAGACAGAGAAAGACTGGCAGAGGGAAAAGCAGGCTCAGGACTTGATCTCAAGACCCTGGGATCACGACCTGAGCCGAAGGCAGACACTTAACCAACTGAGCCACCCCAGGGGCCCTAAGATCCCAATGCTTCTGATTAATAACTTCCCCACTTGTTTCATTTCTTCCCCTCTTGGATATTTCTCTTCTAGGCTTGTTCTTGGTAGAATAAGGTGGGATTCTCATGCAGCCTTAGGACAACTCCTAAGACAGTCAATACTACCTCGTGGGTTGACATTTGTGGAGGACTGCCCAGAACACTAGTTTATGCGCTTGATGTTTTTTAAGTCTTGACCTATATGTAACGCCATCTCTCATTGACATGTCTCACGGAGGGCAAGGAGTCTAGTGGTGGCTGCGTGTTCCACCTTGCTCTTTTCCCTGCAGTTACACCCAGTAAGGAAAAGAGCTCTTTATTCCCTAATTCGATGAAACTACAGGGATCTTGGGCAGTCCCCAAAATGGCACCCCAGTGGTTCTCTTTTTGGCAATCAAAAGTCTTTTAGGGATCATTGTAAAGTCTAGTCAATTTTACATAACGTGAATATAGTGCATTAATCTTGAATTTGAAGTCACAACTGGCTTTAGTGATCATCCCGCTGTTCCGGTATAGAGATCAAGTGCTAAGTGGTATCATCTCCAAATTTTCCATCAACTTTTAATATTTGTAGAAACATTCAGAAATTGTTCATCAGCAGTAAAATTTTACTAATGCTATATCATATTCCAAATATGATTTTCAGATGGGATTGAATTACTAAGGCTGACAAAAGTTTAAAGGTGTATTAAAAAGATTTTTCAATTGTTTTAGGCAATTAAGTGTTAGTGTTTCTTGTCCCATAAAAGAGTGACAATTTTCACTTTTGTTGGTAAGTCAAAATGAAATATGGAAAGTTGATGGACATAATGGTTTTAATTCTTCTGAAGGCTCTTAGAAACACACTAGGCACGAAAAATTATAGTCGTAGCATATGCGTACTTTTAAATGATAAATAATAGCATTTTTAAAAAAATGTTTAGTTTTAGTACTATGCCTTTAATTTTCAAATCTAACAGCTTGCACTGAAAAGATAACACTTGATCGACATAAAGTGGTGTGGCAACAGATTTCAGTGTTTGTTTTTTCCTTCTGTGTACTCTTTTTTATTTCTTCTCTCCAAGGGATGATGTGTGACCCTGGTCTTCAAGACTAAATTTGGATGGTTACGTGCATTCCTCCATTAGGGCTATGGGGATAGCAGCTTAGGACGCAATATGTGGAAGTCAGGAATTGCCCTCATTGTCACACCAAAATCCTAACTCCAAGTACAGTTATCTTTGGTCACAAAAGAGGTCGGTGAGAATAGGGAATTAGTAGGCAAAAGAGGGAACCCCGGATAATGTTTGGTGGGAGTTTTGGTTTTCTGTTTGCATATATATGCTGTTTGTTTTTCTAAATGGTTGCGGAGAGGTAAATGGAAGTCTACCACATCTACAAAATAATTACAGTTCTGTTCTCATATATGAAAGATAGAAATACTCATTATATACCCACCCACACAAACAAAGATATACAGAGTCTAGAGAGGACTTTTAACTACTTACTGAGTTATGGCGAGGAGTTTAACACACTTTATTTTCAAAACCTCTTTACTGCTAAGGATCTGAAGTAATTCTCTGTGTTCTTTTGGTTAAATACAAGGTTACAACATCTGAATTAAAATTATGAGAATTACATTGTTGTCTCATGTGTGTACTGTTGCTGAAGGACAGGGAAAGCTCTGCTTAGGTGAATTTAAAAAAAATATCCTTTTAAGTAATTGACTTAAATGCAGACGTGCACTTTTCCATCTTACTGAACAGAGTGTACACACGGAAGATAATACACACGGAGCATAGCCCTGTTTGTTCTTACCCTAAATATCCCAAGCCTTTACTTGTTTTTCCTGGTTTATGTCTGTCAGAATGGCAAATTCTAAGCAGAATGGCCTTGGCCCCATTTTTTTTCTTCCATTCTGATTAGGATTGAGAGTGTGATAACAAAGCTTGTTAGAAACATGTCTGAGATTGATTCTGAGTGATAGCTAAGCTTCTTAGGTAAGAATGAAAAGCACGGAGTTTAGTACAGAGATACTGACATGTAGTTAGCTGGGTCGTCTCTTTTGCCCTGAGTCTTTTAGCTTATTACATAAGCGAGGCATCAGTATACAGAACATCAGTCAGCAATCCTTCTTGTCAATTGGGCATAGCTGGGATACAATTTTGCATGCTTTCTTGCCAAGGAACAAAGCTCAGCCGTCCCAAGAAACAAAGAAGTGACACAAAAGTGTAATGAGAGTATTCTGAACGCTTATTAAATTAATTGAACATAAGTAGTTTCCGCCTACTGAGATCAAAACTGAGTAAGATGGGAAAGATAAGAACTGGTCTTTTTAAATAGATAGGCTTCATTAATTATTACACATAAATAATTTGTCCTGTATAATGGAATGGGTAGAAAGAAAAACTATGAAATTAGATTACCTAGCTTCAGATCTCTGTCGAGTACAGGTGTTTGACTTTGGACCCATTAACCACGACCTCAGTGTTCTGACCTGTAAAATGAAGATAATCCTAGGACTAACTCGTCAGCCACCGATGGAGTAATAGGACTGGGTTGTTTCGATTGTTGGCACTTAGTATGTGCTTGATGCACCAGCAAGAACTGGTGATTAATGTTGCTTCGGGCACATCACAGAGCCTACAGAGGATATGAGCACTGATGCTGAAAATTTCTCCTCTAAGGCGCTATTAGATACCCTACTTAAGAAGGATATCTAATAGGCACGCTGCAGTAAAATGCTCCATTCAGTGATCTTCTGTTAGAAATTAGAGTGTCTGGGTTTTAATTGCTTGTCCCATTATTAGCGTCATATTTTATTCATTCAGGAGGAAACCAGGCACTTTGGAATCTTTGGTAAAATATAGGCACATGGCTTGGCCAGGCTTTGTTCTGGAACCAATTTGTAAATCTCCACCAGTTAGAGTTTTAATGGCACACATGCTTGAGGTGAGATCGTGCGCAGTATGGAGGTAGCAAGCTCCTTACTGATGAAAACAAGAGAATCTTTGTTATTAAACAAATAATAAAAACATTGTCACACAATAAAATGAGTGGGTGCTAATTTGTTTCTTTGCCCACCCTAGATGCCACTGCATATGAGGGATTATCATGGAAAACACATTCTTGCTATAATTTGGAGCCTTTAGGTATTTGATGTGCCAATTGCCTTCACTTGGATCTGGTCTGTAATTTATCATCGGTGTGTCCTACACTGCCCAAACGTGCCCTTTGTGGGTAGAGGCAAAGCTAATATACTTTCCAAGTGTATTTGAATTGCTTCAATAAATCACAGCTGCTACTGTGAGCAGTTTTATCATTTGCCGGAACAATAAGTTATCTCTATGCTTTATAGACGCAGCGCTCTCCAAGACTTTTATTTGTGTAAACTGTAATGCATCATAACCCATTTCCTAAAATGAAATTAGGAAGCCCATAATATGTATTTTTAAGATGCAAGGAAATATCCCAAGGAAATCATGTAAGCTCACAGAGAAATGCAGCGATATTTATCCCGCTTATTATTTAGTAGCACTTTATTTCTTTATGAGTACTGTAATAATGGGGGGCATTAAAGGCTTGCAATTGGGGTTAAACTTCATTTAGCTCTTTACTGCTTCTGTGTCTCGGTGAAACCAGTCCGCAAAGAAATAGGGCTCAGCACAAATGGTTCCTGTTAGGTTGGCTACGCTCGGGGGGAAGAAACCCACTGTTTAGCAAGTATCTATCTCTACTGACAATTCCGAAGACAGCCATTCCAATTAATCAGGCCGCAGAATTGCATCTTTGCCCGTAGTGATCTCTAGGATTGACTTCCAATTTTCCCTTTGTTTCACAATGACCAAACCCGAATTCAAACCTGATTTGAACCCTTCAGACTCCTGAGAGGGAAAATGTATCATACAACAATATTATGTCTGCAATTCCCAATGAGGAAAACATAATCTAATTTTAATAGTATTTCAGGACTCTATTCAGCATGATGGACAATAAAGTGTGTTCTTCTTTTATTGGCTTGACGGAGAAACTGCTAAATATTTATAAACTAATTTGCCATCCCTTCTTACGTGATAGGAAAATACTTCTGTCTGTAATCGCCTCAATAGTTCATTCCAAGCCAAGAAAACAGTGTCTATTAAAGGAGCCAGGTTTTATAATTAGGAACTAATTTATTTGTTTCAAAGCCAAGTGTTTTCCCATGTGCACTGCAGTATTTGAATAAGCCTTCATTCTTTCTGTCTTTATTATCAAGAGGGGACTTACATGTCCCGTGATGGAATTTCAGAATTTTCCACCCTTCTCCCACACGTTGCCGTGTTCTTCATCTTTATATCAAACTACCCACGAGCTGCTATTGAGAACTTCCGAAATCCCCCCTTCATGCCTGATGACTCCAAGCCAGTGTTCCGCAGCCTCTGGGTGGTGGTCCCATCCTGCCCCTGAAACCGTACTTGGACGTCAATGTCCATGTCAAACACCACACCACTCCCATCAGCCCAGATGAATCAACACAGACCCCAGGATCTTCCTCTCCTCGTTACCTCTCCTTTTCTGATTTCTGGCTCTACCAGCCATCCCCGTGCTTCTCTGATGTGAAACCCGGGTAAACCCACCCCCAGCTCCAGGTTCGTGCTCTGCTCGACACCCGTGCATTCCTCTGAATGTGTGCAGGTGTGTGTGTCTCTGTGCATACGCTATGTACGCGCGTGTGTGACTACATTGGGTGTATGCGAATGTCTGTGTGTATGTGTGTCTATGTCTGATGTGTGTACATGTGTGTATTGGTGTGGAATGGGGTGAAGGATGGAAAGCCTACAGATGGAGATGAACACTCAGATCCTTGGCTCAAATTTTACGCAGGTAAAATTCTGCCTCTTTTCCTCCCATTTCTTTTTCCTAGGCCCCTCACCCCATTCCCTTCTCTGACACCACAGAAAGGAGCTGGTTTCCTGCTCCCCAAAATAGATCCGCGTGGTGAATTCCACTCTAAACCGTTTAAGTAAAAGATTGTCATCATTTTTTGGAGGATTTACTCATTTTCCCAAAATATAAGACATTGCCTAACACATACTAGCCATTCCTTTTCTAGAAAACCAGTTATTTATGGGACTACCTCTATTGTGTAAATACCCATTCAAAAAAGAAAAGCAACTGATAGTTTATGGTAATATTAATTTTAATAGCAGTGTCTTTTTAAGGAAAGGGGCTATATAATCATAAAAGAGCAATCTTTCATGAGCAGTCGTTTGCACACTTAATTGACAATGTTTCTCTGTGGAATCCCATTCACAGATTTGCTTTTTACTAAAAGTTCCACTGTAGCATGTTGAGTTTTACATTTTTTTTCAAGTGCTTAACTGAGCATGACTCACTCTCGTTTGTCTTTTCACTGAAAGGACACCTGCATTCTTTCCAAAGTACAATATGACAATATTATTACTGTAGTCATTTTATCATTAAATGCTTGCTATTTATTGTCATATTGTCATTGTGTTCCTTAATTACTGGCGTGATATTTTTCAGTATCTTAAGTTCATTTTGAAGTCACAGTTTACTATGGAGTAAGCAATATGATGGGAATAAGAAAGGGTTCAAAGAAAGGAATTTTGCCTGTGGGGTGTCTGCCCATGTGAAGCCTGCGAAAAAGGTAAAAGGGAAATGAAGATTGATAATCCTTGAAGAAATTATGCTTCCTCTCTCTCTCTCCCTCCCTCCTTCTTTCTATTTCCTCATCTCTTTCTCTATGACTCTATCTATATCTTGAGAAAGTGAAAGTGAACTCAAGCTGAAAAAGTAGAAATCTGTCCAGCCATTCATTCATCAGGCTGGAATATCAGATAGAGACAGCAGCGGGTGCAACACTCATGGGAAACGTGTCTCCCAAGGACCTGTTGTATGAGCTGTAGTCTTAATAACCCCTTTTTCTGAATAACGACTAGTGTCCTCTCATTGGCTGAGAAATTTTGTTCCTTGAAATTATATCCTTTGAGAATATTAATATATTAATTCCTACTCTTGTTTGGAAGACCTCAGTCACTGAAACATAAAGAACAGGCTTGATTCACAACCCACATGCAGGATTTCAGAAAAGAGCTTTTGGGTATGACGTCTGAGAATCTCCCTCTGCTTTGTGGTTCTCAAGGAGATAGGACCCTGGGTCCACTCTGCAGCCCAGACAGGATGTTGACTCTGCCATTTGGCTCTCCTCACTGCGACGAGTAATGACTTTCAGATCACGGTTTTATTCTTGGTATTCAGGTGGACTGTCCTAGGACAATCTTTGTCTATTTATCCAGCCCCTTTGACAGTAAATTAGGACAAATTTTCTTTGCAACCTGCCTGGAAAAGTATACATTCCTATAGCCAAAGCTCTACTTCCTCACTAAGAAACAGAAAAGACAATTTGATAGGGAAACACAGTGTGTGAGTCATAGTTTTGCTTGAAAGGGCATGTAGTTTTTTGGCTTAAAAATTCACAAAAGCTTACCCGTGACTACAAAAATAAAAAGTGTTCGAGTCCGGAGGAGCGTGGGGGTATGTGGCTCATGGAGGAGAGGTTTCACAATTCAGGTGATTCACTACAATGTGCTGTGTTGTCACAGTTAAAAGAACCCAGTGCATCAGTGAAAATCCAAAGACAGCTAGAAAGTTTCTAAACCACAGCAGTTATGAGCAAAACACTCATCTGAAATATGCTGCTTTTTCGTCGTCTCTGGATTAAAACCAAGCCTGCTTTATCTGATGCCCTTCTTCCCAGCAGAGCCCCAGGGCCTTCTAAATTCTCTCAAAGGAGACACTTTGGTGTTTTGGATGTCTGAAATTATTCTTTTGATTCGTTTCTTTTCTTTTCACCAGCTTGACCAAGGAAAGAATAGCTTGGATTTTCCAGTGACTTTTTCTTTAAGCATATGTGTTAGTAACTTGGCTCGTCTTCCTTGATCTTGAGAGCCATTTGAGGCTCAATAGCTCAGGCTACCTCCTGGAATTGCAGCTTTTTATCTTGATGATCTAGAGACCAAATATTCTGAAATAGCATGCCATTCTTTTTTTTAGCACAAACAACGTTTACTGTTGTGATGAAACAGTCACCGCCATGTGTGTGTGTTTAAAAGATGTTATTTATTTATTTAACACAGAATGACACAGCGAGAGAGAGAGAGAACACAACAGGGGAGTGGGAGAGGGAGAAGCAGGCTTCCCACCCGGCAGGGAGCTCAATGCGGGGCTGAATCCCAGGACCCTGGGATCATGACTTGAGCTGAAGGCAGATGCTTAATGACTGAGCCACCCAGGCGCCCTATCGTCACATTTTTGAAGACTCTTGAAGAATGACCCGGACTACGCCCAGCCTTTAGAAGTATGAATGCATTTGATTATGAGTTTTCACTGGTGGGCAGCGACTTTGCCACACTCGCTGAACATCATTTTGAGCCTGGTAGGTACCCTGCAGCAGAATTGAACCTAAAGTGGGATGTCTGGGTGGCTCAGTTCACTGAGCGCCTGCCTTCAGCTCAGCTCGTGATCCTGGAGTCCCAGGATTGAGCCCCACGTCAGGCTCCCTGACCAGCGGGAAGCCTGCTTCTCCCTCTGCGGCTCCTCTTGCTTGCTTGCATGCATGCTCTGTATCAAATAAATAAATATTTTCAAAAGTGTTGAAATTAGGAACAGTAGCTTGCTGACTGTACCCCTAGAAACTGTATGCCCTAACACATGTTTTGTGTCACTTATGCGATTTATGTAACAATGGGGAGGACTTAGGAGAGATCACCACGGTGATATATGATTTTGGTCAGCGGATGGCTATTTGGCGTGACAAATGGAATGAGTTAATTGTCAATGAAGACCCAGGGTTTTTAAAGTAGAGCTGAAAAATGCCCGTCAGTGTGGGTGAAACATGAAGGATGTGGAGCTAGAGCGTTGTGCTGATTTTTCACCTGAGAAACAGGTATAGTGAGTGACATGCTTTGCCCAAAGCCACAGCGTTCCTCTGCATGGGACCTGAGGCTCCAATGGAAAAGAATTCCCTTTTTCTTAATTTTGTTGAAAATGTCTCTCATTGGCAGTTAGAGTCACGCTCGGCAGGATGGGAAGTCAGTAGAGTTGATCATTAGAGCGCCCCCTAGCTAGACTTTAGATGGGTCTTCTTGGCCCAGGGGCAGGCTGCTATCCTTTGTGCCTCTTTTGCTTGCTGGCCTCTTTAGAAACAAGATGTTTAGGTGAAATGTTACATAATATCAGGTGACAGTGCCTTTTTAAAAAAATCTACGGGCATTTATTCAACAGTAACAATGCATTTATTGAGCACCTGCTGTGTATGCAGGCTTTGCAACTACATGGAGAGTGTGGGGAAAGCAAAGTGGGAAAAATGAGACAAAGACAAATAACACAATGCCTTCTCTTTGGGGTGAAGAGAAGTGAAGAAGAGAAGAGAAGAGAAGTGACTTAAAGTCACTGCATAGTCATATATGTGAAAAAAATATTTTTAGAACCTTTTGAACTCTCCTTTCTTCAGATCAAGAGGATTTTTTTGGTTGCTTTGTTTGTTTCCTCCCGAAGATAGAGATTAGGCTGACCTTAACAGACTCCATAAAACTCCAACTCACATCAGGCAAGATTTTTTTCTTTTGTGCTTAAAAAACTTAGTATCAGATTTGGTTCAGGCTCAATATTATCTTTTTAAGTAGCAAATGTAGCTGTTCTTTGAAGCTATTTTAGTTCTAATTTTGGTTGCAGCTGGTTTTTGTGCCCAGTCAGAAATGTAACCTTTGACGAATTGGCCAGGTTTAAGATTTGAAGCATTCTCGGGCATCTGTTGAAGGGGTATTAGTATCAGCTATTCTTGGAAGGGGGATCAAAAGAAAGGATATTTAAATGAGAAACATCTTCCAGAGCTTAAAAACTTTGCATCAGAAAATTATTTGCTTAATTGTCCTCAATGAGACAATCCTGTTTAATTTTTAGAACGTCAGACTCTGAGGAAGAGATCTTAAACAGCTCCGGGGGGAGCTCAGGACCCCAGCTTTAGGGTCATGGTGCGCAGAGCCCCCCCCCCCCCAGGAGAAAGTCAGTTGCTCAGAGACAGAGGACAGGGTCATTCAGGTTATTGGCTGACAGTCAGGGGTCAGAAAGGCCCTCCTCCTTTCAGAGATCGGATACGATTTCTGCATTTAGAGGTGAGGCCGTTTCCTTCTGGGTGGTCCTCATGGTATCAAACTCTCCATCTCACCCCCATTATGCCTTTTCAAAGCCAACCTATTTTCTTTCTGGGCCAGTGAATTTACTTGTATGGGGTGTGATCCTCCTCTCTTTTTACTCCACTTTATTTTGGGCAATCATCTGTGTGGCGATCATCGCAGATTTCTTAGCTGCAGATAAATTAAGGGGCTTAGGATGCCTGGGAACAGCTGCCTGGCTTTGCTAGGGTCGGTATGTTGATGTCAGCCTCCCAGGGGAGGGCGTGAGCCGGAACCTGGATCAGCTGTTCTTCCAGAACTGTCCTTCTGTAACCGAGCCTGGCATTATTGGATTGCAAATTATTTTTACCTACAGCGGGCTGTTCCTCCTAGATATTTTACCTTTTATTGAAGTGAGATCAAAAGGATTTTGTACTTTAAGAACTGGGTTTCTTAGCCATAACATTGAGTTCCTTACTATTCATAAGACTCAAGACCGTGTCTCGAAAAATGAATAAAAAGTACATCATCGTGAGGATAAAGCATATTATTAGAGTGTGATGCCTTTCGGGGCCAGGCTCACCCTGGGAGTGGTGTGCTTTTAGCAGCAAGTGAATTTCCATCTTCAGATCATTTTTTTAGGTTCTAAATAAAAACAACCGTCGATATGCCAGGCAGTGTGCTTAGAGGTGTTATGCTACTTAATCCTCACCCCAGTCCTGTGAGATAGATACCGTCATTGAACCTACTATCTCATTTACAGATGATGGAGACCGAGGTCTGACAAGGGGAGCCTGTCTCTGAAAGCTGGGTCTTTACTATAATACACCGCCACTCATGACTTGACAATCTGTGCCTATAAAATAAAACAGTAGCCATCCTTGCTTCCTCCCAGAGAAATGTTTTTACTGATGGTAGGATGGAATGTGGCACGTCCACTGAGATGTTGTTCGATGTGAGGCTATGGGTATTAGGTATCAAAGAGCAGCGCTTTCACACCTAGGTAAGAGTTGTAATCGTCTATTTTTAAACTGCTCATCTATGTCCTTCATCATGATCTTGTTAATAATGCCAGGCCGCTTAGGACCTGACAGTCATGTGATTTCATCATAGAAGCTTTCCGAGGGCCCTCCCCTGCTGAAATACAACTTTCCTTAATTAAACTTGTATTCTCAAAAGAAACAGCTCTATGTGTTTTTTGGTAAGTTAATAATGGAACTAATTACTGTGCTGTATTGGGTCTTCGGTCACATCTCTGAAAATACGGGCATTTGTAGCTTTGTGCTCCCCGGCAGCGGGGTGGGACCACAGTGTCAGCTCGCTGAAGTTTATATGGGGAGGTTGTGCTGACTCCGTTTTACTCACTTTGGTAAGACAGGCTCCTGCCTTTGCAGTTGTCATACTGGTGACCAGATACAAGAGCCTCACGGTGAAGTGTCCTTTGTGAGTATAGAGGAGATACGGTGGAGAACGTCCTCCTAAAGCCTGCTTACCAATTAATACCAGATTAAAAAGGCTTTCCCCTGTGACAAGCAATTTAAAAAAAAATGGCTGTAAGTGTAACTGAATGAGAGGCATTTAAATGATAAACATTATAGCCTGGGAGGTCCGCATTGGGACAAATTCCCTTCTCTGTTTAGTTCACAAAGGAGCACGGTACTTTCATTGGTAGTCTCTCTTGGATCAGCCATCCGACTCCTTAGCTCGTCTAAGTGACATTAAATTACTCTTCGTCAATGCAAATATATTCCTGTGCATCCCTCAAGCCCTGCCTCCCTCTCTTCTGCTGCTTTCTAACGCTTAGAATCTTGCAGGAGGAGCCACAAGTGGACTCCATTCCAACCCAGTTCTATTTGAATGGCATAGCATGAGAATCGCTCATCTCTCTGGCTACATCAAGAATTTTAAACTCTGCATTTTGGGATGGGGTTTCTGGAGTTCCTAAAACCAGGGAAGTTTTCTGCAAGTTTTTCGTTTGCTTTTTGATATGTGCCTGCATACAATTGACTAGAAAAAGGGTTCAAGACTTTCATCACATTCTCAGTGTGATCCATACTCTTCTGAGATTGTTTAAATGTTTGTGCCCTTGACCAGAGGTATAGGGCCTGTTCTCCTTTCAAAGATGAGCAGAGATTAGCAAGGAAATGAAACAGCAATTCCCAAACTGAACCTCAGGGCTTCTGGAAGTCCTTGCTGTCAGAAACAGTAAATATGCCCAATTGAAACAAGATTAATACATCAAATTAATATAACTACTCCCCGCTCCTCCCCGCCCCCAAGAAAAATAACTCTGCAGATGTACTCTGAGTGGGAGGCCATTAGTAGTTTAGAAGAGCCCTTACTTAGTCACTCAAGCCTTGGGCACTGTTTTGAACCAAACTATCTGCCATAGCCCTTCAAAGAGTTTTAATTCTAAGCTCTACATTGTTTAACTTATATGCGTAATAACCCATTGGTTAAGGACGAAGAGAAAGGACAAATGTTGCAATGGAATTTGTGAGCAGCACACAGAGTAACCTTCCTTTAACTTGATTTAAATCAAGTCAACACTATCTTCATAAAAAAGTCTATTTATGGGTACATATGCATATGTACGTATACACATGCATGCAGAAACACACATGTCTGTATCTGTATGTCCAAGTACACATGCGTGCGTTTATCGGTGTGCAACCTACATATATATCGTGCAGTTACTATGTAACCACACATAGAGTAACAGTGCTCTGTCATCGGAACCCTTACACCTTTGAGAGTGAAAAGGAACGCTGTTAACAATTGTACTAAACAACAGGCATTAATAAATACCTATGCCCCCCCATAAATAACTGTAAAATTTGCCACTATGATCTAAAAAAAAAGATGTTAGAAGCGAGAGAAGTTGATTTTAATCTTCATTTTTGTGCTCCTTTAGGCAATATATATTAAATAAAAATTAGTGATTAAAAGTAAATAAGTGAATACATTCCAAAACTTATGCATTTTTTAAAGATTTTATTTATTTGGCATAGAGAGAGAGATCACAGGTGGGCAGAGAGGCAGAAAGGCTGAGCAGAGAGCCTGACGTGGGCCTCGATCCCAGGACCCTGAGATCATGATCTGAGCTGAAGGCAGAAGCTTAACCCACTGAGTCACCCAGGTGCCCCAATATATTCCAGAGTTCAAAAAAAAAGTTTAAAATAGTAACATTTATTTCCAATTTGGCTTTTTGTTTAGAAGGAATATCTACCATGTTTTGTTTCTTTTTTATGGATAAGTGCTTTTAGCGAGCGGCATGAATCCTTCTGTCTTATCAATTAGAAATAAAACACAAAACACAAAAATCATCAAAACCAGCCAGTTGATTTTTAATGTATAAAGTGTAACAATTTCCAAACATCAAGTTAAAAAGCATATTTCAAATCTATTTTAGGACTTCAACATGTCTTTAACTAAAGTGCTCATTTTATTATTCGTTTGGTTCCCAGGCCCCAAATTTCAAAAGGTATTTGTTCACAAATCATCAGGTTTTTTTTTTCTTACATAGTTAAATAGAAAACGAATGAAATATTGTGTCACTTTTTCAGTGGGAAAAAGTCAAATTGTCCCATATATAATCATGAATTTTATTAAATATTGTATTTGAAAGAATGCTATAATAGAATCAATAATATATTCATGGAAAGGACAGTTTTTCTCAAAAATCACTTGCTTAATCGTCTAGCATGAAAAACAATACAGAATAGTTAGGTTAGAAATATTCGTAAAGTGGGAGATTCTCTGTCCCTCTGCAAACATCGCAGGGGTTCTAGATGTGGGGAAGAATTGAAATAGGCTAACAAGTTTGGAGATGGCCTTTAGCAAGAGCAGCTGCCCCAGAAGGGCAGGAGGAGGGGAGGAGCGGGCTGCTGCTTTGTGTCTTATCTTTGATGCGATGACAGGGTCTCCATTATTAAATGGGCTTATTCAAGTCACCAGAAAAAGATTGAAAGGCGCCTGCCCAAGCCAAGGGTGCAGTGAGCACCCTTTTGCTCTGAGACAGCTTTCGATGAAGGGGAGCGCTTTGTTTTCTGAGTGCTCTGATCAGGTGGAATGCTCAAAGCCTATAGAAAGGACAAGCATAGCTTTGATTAGGAGACAGGAGGCAGAGGAGAACTGGGGTTGCTTCTCATGGGGGAGCACACAGAGGCCTCACTCTGCTGAGTCTGTTACGGCCTGGACTGAAAGGACATAGGATCCTGGTTATCCTAAAGCTACACTCGGGAAATGGGTAGTTCCACTAGTACTCGAGCCTGGGCCCAAATGCCTTTCCAAACAATTCCTGCCCAGACATCTGCTCGCCGGTTTATGGCCAGCTCGCCCTTTCCATCCCCTGCTCTATTTGGTACGGAGCCCACCTTCACATTCAGAACTGCTTCTGCTCTTTTTTGCTGCTGGAGATGACATGTTCCGTGACCCAAGGGCGAAGGAGCGCAGTCATTGCATTATGTACAGTTACGTCCATGCAAGTTGCACTTAATGACTATGCCTTGGCTCATAAGGTCCACGGGGTGGGGGTGGGGGGGTACCAAAGCCTCCACAGTGCAGAAGGAGCAGTTCCAGGTTTTTGCTTTGTTTTGGGTTTTTGGCAGGTGGAGTCCATCCTGTTACTATCAACACCCGATTTGTTTTTCATTTGAGACACAGTTCTGGAGGGAGTGAGAATACTTTCATTTACATAACATGGTCTGCTGGAAACAAATGTCAGCTACCAGGAGTAAATGCCCTGTGCTAAGGAACGCATTAGTCACATCACCTGATAGCTACTTGACTTTCACAAAAGCCCGAGGAAGTTGAGAATTATCAGCCCCCAGTTAAGGGGCAGGCAAAACAAAGCTCAGTGGCATTAGATAACTTCCCCGTCACAGAGGCAGTGGGGGAAGACGTAAGCTTGTAGCCCCTTGTGTGTGATTACAGAGACTGATTTTTCCATTAGGAAACCGAAACTCCTTATTTTTAACACTCACAGCCTTATGTAAAGTCTCATGTAAGTATTCCCTCATATTATTTCATCTTGCCAATAGTTGCTTTAAATATTTGAAAAAATTATGGCTACATGTACTACATTTGAGACCGATATATAGCAGAGCACTTTCTAGACCAAATATGTTTAGGGAGTTCAAGGGTCAGTTAGGGTCACTGTAGAAATAAACTAGATCCTCCTTTTTCCTTTCTCATTTCCCCTGAAATGTTCTCTGCCCATTACTATCCATTTGATCTCATCTGGTTTTGCTGCCAGTGAAGGAAAATGTCAGATTCAACAAAATGAGTTGTACTGTTTGAGTCGAGTCGTAATTTAACTTTTTTTCCCCTTTGCCCTACACGATATTTAAACAGTAATATTACTTAATACTGCTTCCTAAGTTATTATCAATTCCCTACAAACATTGCCATTTCCTCAAAATGGAAAGGCAAGCATTAGGGCAAGGAGTCAAATATTCTGCCCTACTATCTAATGACATATAACTTTGAGAGTTAACATTTACTTAATTGCCAAAGCAGTCATGCTAAGTGCATAGTCTGACATATTATCAGGTGTTAGAAAGGATAATTTCTGAAAGCAAAAAAAGAGATCTATAAGACAGCAAGACAGAACTCTGCTAAAATCATTATTCATTCTCTTTAAAATCTTTATTTGAGCAGGTTGGTGTGGTAGCGTGGGAAAGGGTGCCTGACAAAGGCATGAACTCCTTGTATTCTTTGGAGGAAAAGGTGCGGGTTATTTTCTGTTTGCCTCTCCCCCCAACGCATAGCTGTTCTCTTTCCTTCTCTTCTTACCCCACAGACTTCATCTCTCAGATTCCTTTGCCCTGGGCCTTCCAGGTGGTTCAGGTAATAGAAGGCATCAGCAGAAGAGAGCAGAGAGAGAGAGAGAGAGAGAGAGAGAGAGAGAGATCAGTCGCTCCCTACCTGTCCGGGTTGCAGAATGTGGTTGGTTCCTCAGATGGTCCCTCCAGGTCTATGGCTTCTGGTAATACCCGCTCTTCCCCAAGACCTTTAGGGGCCAGGGCGCCTGGGTGGCTCAGTTGGTTAAGCCACTGCTTTCAGCTCAGGTCATGATCCTGGAGCCCCGGGGTTGGGGTTGAGTCCCACATCGGGCTCCCAGCTCCGCGGGGAGTCTGCTTCTCCCTCTGACCTTCTCCCCTCTCAAGCTCTCTCTCACTCCCTCTCTCCCAAATAAATAAATAAAATCTTGAAAAAAAAAAAAAGACCTTCAGGATGAAAAGTGAAGACGGTGCCTCCCGTGTTCTTAGGGTTTGGGTGTCTCCCTCTCTTATTGGTCCCTTAACTTGCTTCCTCATTTGGCACTGCTCTCCTTATTAGTAGCTCCTCAGATGGATCCTTTCAGTGGAATTCTTTTGCCTGCCAGGCCCTGAAGTGGGGGATGGGAGAGAAAGCTTCAATCCAGTACTTCAGGGTTATGGGGCCCTAACCCCTCTACGCAATTCCTTGTGCTTCATTTCATCCTTTGTAAGATGAGAATAATAATTGTACCCACTTACAGGTGCTTAGCTCAGTGAGTACAGAAAGGTGCACCTGTGAGTATTTCTGCCATCTTTAAGGAGGTAAGGCTTTGTCTGTATTGAGTTAGTGCAAAGGTGGACTATAGTAATCTATGGTATGGCCCCTGGGAATGTGGCCTCTTGGTAAAAATAACCGCTAATATCTGTACCTAAACATTGGGATACAGTTGGGTTAAGTTTCAAAAGAGATGGCTTGATTCTGGTTTTTGCAACTCATAAGTTCCCTAAATCTCCAAAACTCTTACTTCCTTTCTCCCTAAGACCCCACTGTGTGTTATCTCTGAAAAGTCTGTTGGTAGCTATTGCAGACAATCGAGGTGAGCTTCAGGTCAGGTAAATGAGATGTTTTCTCCAAGCTCTCAATAATAGTATAACAACTGTAGAGCTCTCACGTGTAGAAAGGAAATGGCATTCCTAGTTCAATTACGAAACACGTGGATTATTTCCAGTATGACACAACACAATTCCTTAGTGTGAACATTGGGGAAACAAAAACATTCTGTGCAGTCCAGTCTGTCCTGCTTGGGGGGAGAATGATAGTGTGTATGCTCCGGCAGTAACCAACACGAAAATGAGATTTAGTCCCCAGTTTATAAGAAATTCGGTCTGTGATCTAGTGCAAGTGCTTTCTTTACCTGTGAACCTCGGCCTCACCCCCTAAAGCCAGCTGGACCAGGTAATGCCACGACCAAGTTGAATGCCCACAGGTTTAGTGGGGGCCAACAAGAGAATTAGAAAAACAAGGAAAATTAGCTTGAACTGTATCAGGCAAAGTAAGTGAGCTCCAGGATTCTTGTTTGCTTTTCTTTTAGGACACAGAAAGTTTGAGGCACAGCCACAAGGTGCAGAACCATTGGTTACAAACTCACAATTACATCCTAAGAAATAGGAGGCTGCCAGCATTTCGTTTGGTTTCCCAGGTGCCCTGCCAAAGGCTAACAGATGGATTTGAGAGTGACTAATGGAATCCATATCAGATGCACCTTTCCTTCTCTCCTCCACTCCCTTTGCCAACTCCTTCCCAGACTTCCTCCTCCTTTCCTTTTCCGGACCTATCTTTTCCTCCCTTTCAACAGCAAGAGATGAATTTAGAAAACAGGGCTGTGCGGGTGGAAGGAACTTACCCCCTCCCCCGCCCCGCCCCACCCCACCCCACCCCAAGACAAAGGTGGTGAGAGCAAGTAATTGACATCTCCTCAGCTTCTTAAAGAAATTCTGCTGTGCAGTTGACAAATCCTTTGCCTCTTGCCAACCCTGGCGCGTGGGGAGGGCTTTGGGTTCGCTCTTCTGAGTACGTCGCTTCTTCTTCATTCTTTTCTTTCAAATTTTTATTTGTTGGTTTATTTTCTATTATGTCGCATTGCAGGATTCTGGTAGGGTGAATGTAAGGGCAATTTCTTCATCAGCACTGTCAATAAATCTTAAAGCACAGAATGTAGAATCCTGGGGTAGGAAGAAATGCACCATACGGACTTTCTCTGTCTGAGGACTGTAGTCTCCCTGGGAAGCAGGACCTAAATAATACAACGTAATCTAAGCCATACAATATAGAAAATGCAAAGAGCAGGGGAAGGGAGCCACACGTGTGGGTTATTGCCGGGTGCTCAGTTACTGGGATGTGTCGTACAAGAGGGCTCTTTCCCATCCCAACATCCCCTGAGAGGAGGATTGTCCCATTGTGTAGATATAAAGGAATGAAGTCAAAGAGGAGAGATGGCCTCCCACAGAGTGTGATTTGCCAGATCCCATCACTCACTCCATAAGGGGAAAAATAATGAGTGGGTTAAACAGTAGGAACTCAAGGCAAAGGTATGTATTTGAGAGCCCAGACCCAGGAGTGGTGGTCAGAGTGTGGTCACCAGACCAGCCGTACTGGCATCGCGGGAGAACTTGACAGCAATGCAAATCCTCAAGTCCCAACCCACACCCACCGAACTGGAGACCAGTGGTTTATGTTTTAACTGGCCCTCTGTGTTATTTAGAGGTAGGCTGACACAATGAAAAAACTGGGGACACAAAAGAGAGTTCCAGCTGGGTGGGGAAGCAGGCAATCAGTGGAGACAGGATGATGAGGCAGGATTGAGTGAAACAGTGAAAACCAACCTTGCTGGGTAAGGATGGGCTTTGAATAGCACTTGCTCGGAGGTACTTCTAGCCTGGTGTCCTGCCAAGGATAGAACCCACTGTGTTTACATCATCTCATTGCACTGAAGAGAGCTGTGGTGCTCTCGGCCCAGAGGACTCCCCTCTCACTAAGGTTTGGAGAGCTGGCTGTGCCACAGGGGGTGTTCATCAGAGGCCTAGAAAGGATCCTCGGGCAAGAAAGGTTGTGCCTATTTTAAAATGCTCGTGCTCCATTTGGGTGCCTATAAAAGCATTTGACCATGTGAAATGTGAATATCACCCTTGACTGCCTTGGGTTGAAGGGAAAAATTAACAAATGAATGATCTGGATCATTTCTCTTCCTACCCTGGAGCAGGCCACTAAAAAAATGAAACTTCTCTGTCTTGGGGGAGACAGCCTGCCCTAGAGGGAAGATTGAAAGAGGCTTCAGGACAGACCATTTGTCCTACAATTTCATTTTCACTTTAATTATTGTGAAATCGGATTTAAGTGTTGACCATAGCTCCAATTCCAGTGTGCTGAAAAGATAAGCCCATTTGTATTTGTGTGGGCAAGGCTGAAGACTTCTGATTGCTGTCTAAATCCAGATAAAAACAACACTTTTAAATAACAGTTCCCTACATGGTGAGATTAAGGATATTTCTTATTGCTGTTACCAAACAAAGATTACCACATTGATTACCTGGACAAGTAGAAAGTATCTCTTTATTGTTGCTCAAAGTTGTGACATCATCTGACACCAGAGGCTTTATTTGGGGGTCAGCTGTTGAATATTGATAAAGAGACGGAATGATAGGGAATCAGAAGTCATGTTCTTCAAACTCTATCTATAAAGAAACCAGTACAAAGTTTTATTTCCAAATTGTTCTTGGAAAACATCAGGTATAGGTAGATTGCATACATTTATACCAAACTCTGGGGGGGGGGTGTTTTATTTTAGCTGTACATTACATAATCAAGAATCAGTAAATCATTCTTGGGTTGTAATTAAATGCAAATAAATTGAACTTTTAACTTTTTAGGCATCTTGAAGTTCAAACCTGACTGACTGTATCTACTCAGACCTTATAGAAAAATCAGAAGGAACTAGATCTTGGAAACATTAGCCCTTGGCATTTTTTGCCCATATGTTCAAAGAGTGTGTGTCCAACGTGTAACAGAAAACATCTCAGTGATGCTTGTTTCAGCTTTGTGTAGATGGAAATTTTGCTTGATTGTCTACTTCAGTAGATAATATAGGGCATGAAATCACGTCAGTGGATCCTATTGATGGATTCTGAATGGAGAGTTTTTTGGAGCATGGGCTTCTCTTTTACCTGTAATCCAGACTTCCTTCCTGCAATTCCATGTGAATCAAACACTAATCAGAATCATAAAATGATTAAGGGTCTCTTCCCTTCAGATTCTTGTCAGAAGTTATCTAGGGTATCTTTTGTTCCCTTCTTAAAATTATGTTACAGTATTTTGTCATGTCTCCTCATAAGCTCTCTGAGCTGTCTTATGTCTTCAACCAATTTGGCAGAGAGGAAATACCCAAGATATTTTACTGCTGGGTCAAAGGAGGTATATAATAGTGAGGAGGTGACACTGAAAGCTATCAGATGGGTGAGAAAGAAAATGCATATCCTCTGTCACTCAGGTCCCAACCTTCTTGGTTGTGTGCGGCCCTTGATGTTTAATTGCTATGAATCATGACAAGTTCATGGATTTTCTTATTTTCTTCCAGGTATTTTTTTAAAGATTTCATTTATTTATTTGACACAGAGAAACACAGCTAGAGAGGGAACACAAGCATGGGGAGTGAGAGAGAGAGAAGTGGGCTTCTCTCCAAGCAGGGAGCCTGACGTGGGGCTTGATCCTGGGACTCCTGAATCATGACCTGATCCGAAGGCAGACACGTAACCAACTGAGCCACCCAAGAGCCCCTATCTCCCAGATTTTTAATCTTTTTCTCTTAACTTCATTTTCAAAAAAAAATCAAAACACATATTCATCCCATGTTACAAGAGCAAAAACAAACCCACAAAATCCTGTCCACCTTATGTCCCCCTCTAGTGCTTTGCTCTGTTCTCTGCCCACAACTTGGTGTCACTCTCAGACTTCTCAGAGAAATCTCCTTTCATTCTTTCCTTCCTACTCAGCTGCTTTGCTCATCACTGCCTTTGCTTTTGTCAAGATCACCAGCATATTTTTGAACTGAAGGTTCCATTTCCTCTCTTTCTCAGCAATTCTACAGCTATAGTCATTGGCATATTTCTCTTTCTTAAAATTCTCCTCTCCCTTTTTTGCTGACACTGCTCCCTTCTGGTTCTTCCAATTTCCCCATCACTCCTTGTTCTTCTGTTTAGGTGTTGTATTCTCAGATAAGTATTCGAATAATATTGTTCCTTAAGACTCCATCTAGTTTGTCTTTCCAGCCTGTACCCCCTCATAAATACACTGTCTTTAAGAGCAACTATGTCCTGATGACTTCCAAATCTGTACCCCTAACACGGGCTGAATGCCTGAGCTCTAGACCTCTTTTTGCTCACGTGTTCCCTGCTCATCTCCATTTACTTGTCCCTCTTCTATGTACTGTCAAGGCACTACAGTCAACTTCCCTAACCAAAGCAGGACTTGAGATTGATATTTGGGGTTTTTCTTTCTGTCAGTCCTCCCTGAAACAACCAGATGCCAGTGTTTGATGGTTCACATTTTCAGTATTTCTCTGAGGTGTGCATTCTTTCCACCCTTACCAATCCAATGCATGTCTTCATTGTCTCTGCTGTAGATGACTGACATGGCCTCCCAGGAGGAAATTCCCTACCACCAGGTATGCAAGCCAAGTGACGGCTGCAGAATCTTCATGAAATAGCCATCCATCATTTCATTGTTCAGCTTACACGGCATCCTAAATCTTTCAAAGTTAAGTTCCCGTTTTATAAATGATGCTCAAGACGCTAGGATTTGAGCACAGCTCCCTTTCTCTCCTCCTACACTCATTGTGACTCAAGAACAACTGTTAAATAAACCAGGAATCTTTCCAGCTAATTGTTAAGGTGTTTGTAGCTGGAAATGGGCCGTGATGGGAATATTTATACCAGGGAAATCAGAAAGAGCTACAGATCCGGGTTTTGTTTTTCAGAGAGTCAGTTTTCCAGTGGATGACCCATATTCATGATGGCGGTACTGTTAATCCATGTTCATGTCCACCCATCATGCGATGCCACTAAAACTCCCAGATGCCACTTTCTGACAATTCACTCCCTAAGTATCTCTTAGTATCTGTCCCTTCACTCAATTCCTGCCTCTCCTACTGTAGTTCAGGTCTTCGTGGTCTCCACCCTAGATCAGCGCCCTTGCCTCCCAGAAGACTGCCACTAGAATAAGGCTTGGGTAAGAACGCTGCCAGTCAGTAATCGAAGAAAAGAAGATAATTATTTTTGATGACTTAGGAAAAATCACATCTAAAGGCGGCACTTTTGATCCCCCATTGGTTGCCTTGAACTAGTTGTTCTCGTTGTAGTGATGGGTAGATTTCTACAGAGGGAATCTGTGTTCGCAGCACTGATTTTCACAATACTCGGCCAGAGCCGAGTTATACCCTGTAGCCCTGTGACAGTGACGGTCATTTGATCACAGTGATGTTAATGCCATGGCATTTGACCTCACAATTATCCTGTTTGAGCCAGCTGATCAACAGCGATTCATCAATGCCGATACCTACCCACCAAGGGTGATCATATACAGACAGCGATTAGGGCTATTTCCAACCTCGACTTTTCCTCAGCCTACTCTAGGGAAAGAGGTCCTTACATTGCCTCAGCAGCAGCTGGCTGTCTTATGGCCACAGTTAATTCCGGCAAAGGTGTAAGGATGCAGGAAGGCAACTTTATCTTCTGAGCTATGCAGCCTTGCAGCACCCTCGTTAGGAAAGTAAAACGTTTATGAGTCTTTTTTGCAGTTTTCCTCCCTCTGGGTTGTTGAAGCTCTCTGGCTGTCAGCAAGCACTCTGGGCCGGGAAAGTTCAGAGAATTACTTCAATAATATGACAGCCTCTTCCATTTAAAATGGGATTCAGTGCAGCTTCTCTCGGAGACGTTCATTCAAAGTCCGGGCATGATTCATTCCTCTAGTCATTCAACAATGTCTCTCATGTTTGCCCTGATTTTAAAAAAAAAGAGGAGAGAGAGAGAGAAAGAAAACCAGCTTTGTAGTTGCGATAACATGGATCAGGACAGTATAATTGCAGTGAAGAGGCCCCCGAGCTGCCAGTAATAGGCTGGTTCATCTGATGTGTACTGCCATTAGAAAATGACCCATGCGTGAATGTTCCCGGGGGACAGGAAAGAGGCTTTTAAGAATGACACTCTGTGTAGTATGAAAGCTAATGAGCAAAAAAAAACAAGTGTGAAGAAAAACTACTGCTTCGGGAAGCGTAGTTCCACTTAGAGCCTGTCACTGCCTTCCTCAAATTCATTAGGATGGACTGGTCTTTGCCAGGATGCGTGCTACATTATCCCTGCCCCGCGCAGACTCCCCGCAGGGCGTTCTGCATCACGTTCCTGTGAAATTAACACCACAGAATAATAAACGGCAAGGGAAAGAAGAGGCTCGGTCAGAAGCGGCCGGCAAGTAAGGTGGAGGCAGACATTTCCACAAAGATGAAAGAAATTGTGATGGGCTTTAACAGGGAGGAAAAAAAAAAAGCAGTTTCTTACCCTCCTCTTTTTGAAGTCTTAGGAACATTTCATGCTATTTCACTTCCTATATAAGAAAAGAAGAGTATCTGATTATGATTTCTAGCCTAGATATTTTTATCTCATATCTTAATTTTTTGGACATGTTTAAAGATAAAAAACGTCTTCCAATCTAGTCTATACTGCTCCTTCGTTTTAAAAATCTTACTCATGGAGCACCTGGGTGGTTCAGTCATTAGGCACCTGCCTTTGGCTCGGGTCATGATTCCAGATTCCTGGGATTGAGCCAGGCATCAGGCACCCTTCTCAGTGGCGAGCCTGCTTCTTCCTCTGCTCTCCCCCCTCACACCCTCGCTCATGCTTACACACACTCTCAAACAGATAAATAAAGTCTTAAAAAAAGGAGTCTTACTTTGAGCTTGAGTCACATAAATGGGGAGTGTGGCATAGAGGCCAGTGCTTCCGAAGGAGAACACTTTGCTTGTCAACGTTGAGCCTACTTGGTGACACTGTCACCCTTGGAATTTCTCACCCGGGTGTTGGATTAGAACAGGCCAGCATCCACAAAGGTCAGCATCAGGTGTCTTCCTTAGTAGCTGAGGACCCTGTGGTTCAGGGAGGCTGACGGTAAGATATTGAGATGATTTTCTACCTTATGTGAGGGTGGATGACAGGCGAGGGGCATCCAATACCCTGAGCCCACCTCTCTAAAGCATAGGACAGTGGTTCCTCTCTCAGGAAACGATAGCAATACCATGCTGCATGTCCAAACCCTCTTCCTCAAGACCACCTTGAACACCAAGGTGCTCTATAGGCTGATGAAGCCGGAAAGGAGTCGCTGTCTTAGAGGCAGTGACTTAGTAACAGGTAACCCTTGGGAGAAACGTCATAGTCGCACAGAACTAGAAAGCATGATTGCAGTCTTTAAACTCCAAAAAGTATAGCCATCTCTAAGTGACCCGGGGGATCTCGGCTCCTCCAAGCCTTCATCTGACATCCTAGGTCATTTTGCAGAGTCTCTGTATTTCCTTTCTCTTGCCTATTTCTGTCTCTCAAAACAATGAATATTAGTTTTGTTTTCAAAGTCCAATGACTTTCTTACAATCATCCAGCTGCCTAACCCAGTCAAATGATTAACCTTATATTTAAGGTAGGTGTAAGTTTCTTTTACCTCGTATCTTTTTTTTTTAAAGATTTTATTTATTTGTCAGAGAGAAACACAGCTAGAGAAGGAACATAAGCAGGAGGATTAAGAGAGGGAGAAGCAGGGTTCCTGCCAAGCAGGAAGCCTGATGCGGGACTCGATCCCAGGACTCCGGGATCATGACCTGAGCTGAAGGCAGATGCTTCATGTCTGAGCCACCCTCGAGCCCCTCTTTTTCCTTGTATCTTTAGATCGCTTTTGAGAGAACAGTCCAGAGTAAGTATACAGATCCTCAAAGATTGTGAAGAGAGCTGTTATTTGAAATGGTTCTAGTAATTGAAAACTATAGTATCAGCTTATTAGAAACTAATGAAGTAAATGATCGGACTAGACTGTTTGACTCACCCCAGCCCTATTCCAACTCATTTGCCTGTCTAGTATCCCCTAATCTGAGTAATATGACTTTAAAACTGTAATTGAGTCATATGAGTCTGTTTTTACAAGGCAGACGTTGATTTTCTTTCTTTGATACTTACAAGATCTTCTTTAGCAAACTCTGGATCAAAAGTCTTGTCCTCTTAATTGTTTCAATTATTGAAAACAATGAATGCGGGGCGCCTGGGTGGCTCAGTTGGTTAAGCGACTGCCTTCGGCTCAGGGCATGATCCCTGAGAACCGGGATCAAGCCCCACATTGGGCTCCCTGCTCGGCGGGAAGCCTGCTTCTCCCTTTCTCACTCCCGCTGCTTGTGTTCCCTCTCTGGCTGTGTTTCTCACTGTCAAATAAATAAAATCTTTAAAAAAAAAAAAAAAAGAAAACAATGAATGCAATAAATGACCATTGAGTCTCTGCCACACTAAAGGAGTTGTTAGGGTATGAAAATTAGAAGAATGCTTACTAAATAGTATTCCAATTTCGTGAGTATAGGCAAGATTGCTGATGTCAGAAAGCCACAAGTAAAATTCAAGTTTTCCCTCCTAGTAGCTGTGTGACCTTGACAGACCCTCCCCCTCTCTAAGTCAGCTTTCTCTTTTGTAAAAGAAATTGAATAATAGTGACTCTTTCCCAGGATCTTGGTGATAAAAGATAAAAGCATTTTATTCACTGTTGGGAATAGGCTAAGTGATCAACAAAAACAGCTAGTTAGCTAGTTTATAAGGGAAAGTCTTCAAAGAAAACAGAAGTATAAAGGAATCAGTAGGAAACTGAGAAACAGAATGGGGAAGATACTGGAAAATGGCCCAATGCACAAACTATAAGAATTCAGCAGAGGGAGAGGCCAGTTCTGAATAAGCCATGGGCACAGCTGAGCTACTGTAATTTCATCTGAAAACTATGTGCAAAGAGCAGAATTTGGATTCATGGACAGCTAACACATTCTCTGGGAACTTAGAGAAATATTTGTATCTTGGTTCAGCCAAGATAAGCAATTTTTGTATTAACAAAATAATTAAAATTAATTTTAATATTTATAAGGACATTCCAGCACATTAAGAATATTTTACTTAATAAACACAACATGTAAATTACACCACTTGGGTGGGTTGGGGGAGACAGTAAGAACTGGCTAACGTCTCATTAATTTGTTCTAGAGACACTCACTGTCTTTACTCGTTTCCCCATCTTCACCTCTGTAACCAAGAGCAGCTGAGGCAACAAAAACCTGAACAGTTAGTTACTTTGTCGTTTCATTCATTTCGAAAAGTTGGATCTGTAACAAAGTATTCAAGTACTGGCTAAAATAAGGTCAATCACAATCATGCCAGTTTCCCTAATCAATTTACATTCTGATTTTTCATAATTGTGGTATATCAAGAGAAATGTTTCCTTGACAGAATATTAATGAATAATCCTCAAACTACAAAGAGTATTCAATAACTGTTGTATTTAGTGGAAACACTATTAAATTTTCAGATTGATAAGATCCAGACATTTTAAATCTTATAACCCCTCAATCTTAGGAGAGTGCTTTTTTTTTATTTACGAGGAGACATTTGTCCATTCCTAACCCTTTTACCTTCAGAAAACAAATGATGCATGTGACTTGAAAATTGAATTAATCTTGACTAAAAAAGAAATAAAAATTGCTAATGTCTTTATGATTTCCATAGCAAGCCTACAGGGCGGATAGTGTTGCTGTTTCTGTTTTGTAAGATGCCTTCTATCTTGCTAATCCTCAATAAATATGAAAAACTGATCATTTCACAGCTCAGAATCGACAAACTGGAACACGTTTCTCATTTGAATAGAAAAGATGAGCAGGTTGCCACCAGCTCTGTCATCTCTGCCTTCCGGTGTGCTGGGCCCTGGGCAGATGCTGTTAGTTCATTCTTAGGTCACTGCTTTTGCTTTCCTGTTTGTCTATTTCTGGCCGGGGACTCAGATGCACATTCCGAAAAGCCTCCTGTCTTAACGACCATTCTGCTACCCACCGTAATTTAAAGAAATGGACCCTTCCAATTAAACCCTTCCAGGTGTGAATTTCTTGCCTGGGAGTGAACTGAGACATGAACATGAATATAAATTGGGCTTTCCTTTCATGTAAGTTTTTCATTTTGAAATTGTAGAGTCTTACGGGCTTCCCACAGAAATCTGTATGTGCCCTAAGTGTGTCTGCTACAGGAACCCCAGTGTAGATCTGGTAGCTCATTGCTCTGCTGTTACCGGTATTTGCATTTGCAAGTCTTGGGGCAGAGGAGGAGGCCTTTGAGGGAGCCCCCGCAAAGTCTTGGATCAGTGTTCTCAACAAAAGATGCTTCGCACCCTCAGGTCTGCGCCTGTACTGGGATGAGATCGCATAGCCACCTTAGGCTTTTTCTGTCCTTAAATACTATTTAACATGTACTTCCTTGTTTTATCAAGACATCCTGTTCCTATATGTCTAAGCAGTTCTATTATCCTAAGATTTATTTCCCTTCACCCCAGTTTTGGTTTAGAGCTGGGGTAATAAATGAATCTCTCCCAGGCCACCTCAGCTTAGTTTTGAACATTTTGAAGATGAGTCTGTGAGAGGATGGAAGGATTCAGTAAGCAAATACATAAATAATCTCGAGAGGCAAGGGCACTGCAGCATTCCCTAACCTCCTGTGCCCTCACGCCTCCATGCCTCCCTTCTTTTTGTTCCTTCCCATCTTAGTTACGTGTGTCCTGTAAAAAGCCCATTGAGACCAATGGGGCTTTTACTCTGTGACCCGATATAAGTCAGAATTTTAAAAGACATTCCCCACTTTTCAACCTGTGCTTTGAATCTTTAGCCAGAAATAAGACTCTATGATATCTACCCTTACGGGGACTACAAAGTGTGTTCACACATTGCCTTTTCTTTGCTGTGGAATTAGATAGGGAAGACTGCTGGTGATAAATTTTCTACATTCGTACCAAGTTATTTTCTTACATGTGTAACTTGCTAGCATGGGTTTGATCCAGCTAGGAATCATGCCGTAATAAGAGCACAATAGCAACAGAATGTTTTCAGGACCAATAAATACATGAATTAGAGTGAATTCTGTAGATAATGCAAATAATAGAAAACAGTTGTTTGCAATGACAAGCATACCTTGGAGATGCTGCGGGTTCACTTCCAGACCACGGCAACGAAGTGATGTCATAATAAAGCGAGTCAAAGGAATCTTTTGGCTCTCCAGTGTATATAAAAGTTATAGTTACATTATATTATAGTCTACTAAGTATAGCATAGAATCATGCCTAAAAATGCAATGTGTGTACTTTAATTAAAAAATACTTATTGATGGGACGTCTGGGTGGCTCAGTCATTGGGCGTCTGCCTTCGGCTCAGGTCGTGATCCCGGAGACTCGGGATCGAGTCCCTCATCAGGCTCCCTGCTCGGCGGGAAGCCTGCTTCTCCCTCTCTCACTCCCCCTGCTTGTGTTCCCTCTCTGGCTGTGTTTCTCTCTGTCAAATAAATAAAATCTTTTAAAAAAAAAAGTACTTACTGAGGGCCTGGGTGGCTCAGTCAGTTGAACATCTGACTCTTGATCTCAGCTCAGGTCTCAATATCTGGGTCATGAGTTTGAGGCCCATGTGGGGCCTTTTTGATAAAAAATTATATATATACATATATGTATACATATACATATATTTATGTTCATATATATTTATACACATATTTTATATTTTATATAAAATATTTTGTTTTGTTTATATTTAATATTTTAAATATACATATATATTTTATATATATACATATATACGTATATATATATATAAATATGCAGCCATCATCTGAGCTTTTGTGACTTATAAACACTGACCACATATCACCATGACAAACAAAATAATGAAAACAGTTGAAATGCTGTGAGAATTACAAAATATGACACAGAGACCTGAAGTGAGCAAATGCCATTGGAAAAACGGTGCTGATAGACTCATTTGAAGCAGGGATGCTGCAAACCTTCAATGTGTAAAAAATGCAATATTTGCAAAGCACATTAAAATAAAGATCAATAAAATGAGGTATATATGCAATGTTAAAATAATTTTCTCCCAAGTGCCTCTGTATAATAATCATCTCCCAAGTGCCTCTGGCATTCTGGGAGGTAGTGAGGACCATGACATGGCCTGTGTCCCAATTTCTTATTCCTGTCCTGTGGGTTTTCTTTACTGTGTAACCTGTAAACCTCCTAGGGATGCAGCCTCCTGAGCTAATGCTCGTAGTCTTACATGGGCCTGCAGAGCATGGCCAGGGAAAGCTTTGACTGTATACCATGGGCACAGAGTAGATGGAGGGAAGATAGTCATCACCCTTTTTTTTTTTTTTTTTTAAAGATTTTGTTTATTTGACAGAGAGAAACACAGCCAGAGAGGGAACACAAGCAGGGGGAGTGAGAGAGGGAGAAGCAGGCTTCCTGCCGAGCCAGGGAGCCTGATGTGGGACTCGATCCCGGGTCTCCGGGATCATGACCTGAGCCGAAGGCAGTCGCTTAACCAACTGAGCCACCCAGGCGCCCCAATAGTCATTACTCTTAATTATATTCTTAGTACGTGGTGTCCTCACAAGCATTTAAAATAACTGAATAAGTTAAAACCACTATGGAACCGAAGTAGGGCGACTACTGTGAACACAAAATAATGGGATGTGTAAAGAAGATTGAAGGGTGATTTTCTAAATTCCACACGTGTCCCACCCAGTGGCAGGCACAGGTCAGGCTTCCCTGCTCGGCTTCTCCCCAGGCCTCCTCTCTAATGCATTACAGACAGATTGCCCCTTATTTCTATCTAGTTTGGCCAACAGAGCGGATCTCCTCACTCAGTGACTCTTTGCAAGCCATTGTCTCCATGATATTCCCAAAATGAATAAACGTAGTTTTATGTATGCCAGACGATACGATCATAAGGTATTTTCCTCTGCAAACTCTATAATTTTACCTGTCCTCGATGTAAAGTTAAAACTCGTGCATGCATTCACAACACAGGTTATTTATTAAGAATTGAGGGGATGGGGCGCCTGGGTGGCTCAGTTGGTTAAGCGACTGCCTTCGGCTCAGGTCATGATCCCGGAGACCCAGTATCGAGTCCCACATCGGGCTCCCTGCTCGGCGGGAAGCCTGCTTCTCCCTCTCTCACTCCCCTTGCTTGTGTTCCCTCTCTGACTGTGTTTCTCTCTGTCAAATAAATAAAATCTTAAACAAACAAACAAAAAAAAAGAATTGAGGGGCGCCCGAGTGGTTCAGTCAGTTAAGCATCTGACTCGGTTTCTGATCAGGTCTTGATCTCATGGTGATGAGATGGAGATCTCTGTTGGGCTCCGTGCTCAGTAGAGTCTGCTTCAGATTCTGTCTCCCTCATCCTCTCCTTCCTGCTCATGTTCTTTTTTACTCAAATAAATAAAAATCTTAAAAAAAAAAAAGCATATTGATTAAGACATTTTTTACCCTTTGTTTCAATTTTTAAAATCTGGTTATAAAACAAAGGTTAGTGTTTGTTTTAAAAATATATAAAATAAAAAAACAGACCCTAGAATTTTAGGGACGCCTGGGTGGCTTAATCAGTTAAGCGTCTGCTTGTGGCTCAGGTCATGATCCCAGGGTTCGGGGATCGTGCTCTCTCTCTAGCTCAAATAAATAAATAAAATCTTTTTAAAAATCTAGGGTTTTAAAGATTTTCTCTCAGTGAATTGTATTAACACAGCAGTTCTACTTTCTCTCAAGTAGTCAGTACGGTTAATAATACGAGCTCTAGAAGGACTTTATTTTATATCATAAAGTGAATGTTTCATTTTTCTACTCCCACATCATTTTCACCTAAATCATAACCTTCTTCCCAGAATTTAAAAGAATAGTTCACTTCCTTTAAGAATACATTTGAACCCACTTGTGGTGGGGATTAAATTAATTATAACAAATAAATTATGATCCACTTCAGAAAAAAAGAAAGAAAAGAAACCAAAGCAACAGACCCACGCAGAAGGACACAGTAGATAAAACTTTTGAATGCTATATTCTGTATTATCTATTGTATGTACATGGTCACTTACTAGAGTGCTTTACCTGCGAGCTGGTATTGAAACAGAATAAAAGCATATTTTATTTTTCCCTGTTGCTATCTTCTGTCTAAGGCAGTGGACATTGAATTAGGGTAGTGAATCATTTTATTCACTAAAATGTGGAAAATAGAAAATTATTAGGCAGTTTGATGATCTCTGTGTAAAATGAGTTCGTGCAGAAAAGTGAGATAGTAAAACAATGAGTCAATTTAATCAGAAAAAAAGACTTGACAGTTTGTGAATACTCCAAATATCATTGAAACAAAGCAAACAACAAATCATGAGAAGTGTAATTTATAGTGATCAATTGCCAATCAAGGTTACCGTGTTTGTACCATAAAAAAATCTACCATTGTCACAATGTGCTCACTGGACCGTCCTGCATGAGGTTGTAAATATCAGCGAATTTTATGACTTCCTTCTCTTGTCCACTCTTAGAGCAAAAAACCCACATTCTTAGGAAATAAGCATTTCGATAACACATTGCTGATGGGGAGATCGAGACGTCTGCAGGCTGCCTTGGAGACAAGTGCTCTTACCCCATGAAATATCACTCTGCTCTTCCTGGTGCAAGCAGTTCAAAAGGTGTTTTTTCTTTGCAGGTTACCAGCCAGTCTTGTCTGGTCAACAGGGGTTCCAAGGCCTCATAGGAGTGCAACAGCCGCCCCAGAGTCAGAGCATGATGAGCAACCAGCCAGGAGCTCCGGTGCAAAGCGTGATGGTCTCCTACCCAACAATGTCTTCTTATCAGGTGCACATCTGCAGCTTGGAAAATTGTGGTTTAGAAAGTAGCACTGGCTGTGAGTATGTCCCGTGTTGGTTGTTAGCCGGATGGTGGGTGCGATGCCCAGCCCCTGTTGATGGTTGACTTTGAATTAAGATTATAAGCAGGAAATGGGATGGGTATGCTTCTCTAACAACTGTGGCTTCTGAATGTCATGCTAATGTGGCTCTACATAAACTTCTATTCACAGAAGAAAAATCTGTAGCCTGTAACATTTTATTCATGAAGACCTTTGGCTCTTCCAGTGGAATTTTGCTCATTGGGAAAAAGCCCTCGTAAGGGATATCCACCCATTTTTGTACATAGCCTCCAAAATTCCATTTTATCAAAATTTTAAGTTAAAATAGGTGCTTAAATGGCATCTCAGGTTTGTTCAAAGGGCATGGTTAGAGCCTGTGTCAACCTCATTTTCTAGACTTAACCCATACTGGGAACTAAAATACGCCTTGCATCCTTCTGTGAATTATATCCTGAGATACATTGGAAGAGGAAGTGGAGGATTAGTGAAATGTTTTGACCATTAAATTTAGCTGCACCAACTACTTCTGGTCCCCAAACAAAGAAACAAACAAAACTAAACTAAATAATACATATCCTTTGCCCTCCTCCTCTGACAGTCCTTACTCCCATCGCCTTAGCTTCTACCTCCGGCTCCATATTAGATGTTCTGTAAAGCAGCAGGTTGAGACCAAGGGAGGTGCCTGAACAAAAGCCCCCCTTGCTGTATGGTTCCCAGACTCTTCGTGTGCATGAAAGCAGAACAGGAATGTCGCTTTCCAAACAGAAATTCTGAGCAAGTAATCCAAATGGCTGTCCCCAGCGGGTAAGGAGAGAGGAAGGAAGGAAGCTCAGGACTAACACCTTTTGAGCCATCACTACATGTGTCCCAGCACTGTACATTAGCCTTGTGATCTTTTCAGTGGCACTTTGCATAGGTGTCATTACGCAGACGGTCTAGGCAATCAGAGAGGTTGAGTGACTTACCCAAGGTAAAACAGCTGATACAAGGAAACGCTGGGATAGGTGACCAGTTAGGTCTGACCCAAAATCTTGAGTATTTTTCCTGACTGCACAGTAGCTCACGGGACAGGCACACACAACCTCAACATGAAGGGTTCTCTCTTGTGTCTTCTACAGGTGCCAATGACCCAGGGTTCTCAAGGACTGCCCCAGCAGTCATACCAACAGCCAATCATGCTACCTAACCAGGCAGGTCAAGGGTCACTCCCAGCCACTGGAATGCCTGTTTACTGTAACGTCACACCGCCGACCCCTCAGAACAACCTTAGGCTGATTGGTCCACACTGCCCCTCCAGCACTGTCCCCGTGATGTCGGCTAGCTGCAGGACAAACTGTGCAACTATGAGCAACACCGGGTGGCAGGTCAAATTCTGAGTGCTCTGGCTGTGGTATATTTCTTGCGATCTTACTCATGGCCTCTGAGGGAAGAGGAGCAAGGTGGGAGACTGGTTAAGTATTCACTCAACACTCAAACGATTGCTGCTGGTATTCTGTAAAAAAACAAAAACAAAATAATAAAAGAAAAAAAAAAACAAAGACTGATACACACATTAGCTGGTCAATGGTGCATATTTCCTGTCATGTCTGCTAGGTATGCCTTTATAGCTTAGCTAGTGACATGAATTCATCAAGGTAAGATTTTCTCCTACCACTGAATACCACTGTGTAGATTATAATATCCCTAATTTGGATTATTAGTTTTGTACTTTGTGTTGAGTTTGTGATGCTAAAGGTATTTAAAAATTATATACTGAAATCACATTGTACCAAAGCTATAATGGAAAAGAAAAGAATTGATGAATGGAAGGAATAATTTATATACACTATAGAGTTTTCTTTTTTAATGGATATATACTGTATTGTAGTGTTTAATCAAAATAAAACTATTTGACCTTATGGAGGAAGGTCATGTTTTTACCACCAGTTTGGGTCACTCTCTCTTCTGGTATGTGTCTGCTTATTTGTCGCTGTTAGCCCCTTTCAGCACTATTTCATGAGTAATGCATGCTAAAGATGTTCCAGATATTTGTAAATCTGCATCACTTTGGGAGAGGTGGTAGGCAAACACTTAACTAACTGTAGTTTCTTGTCCTAATACTATAGGGGTCCTGGGAATAAAATGGCCCCCATTTCCAGCATTCATTGACTTCACATTTTTATCTTGATTTTAGCTCTAGGGGTATTGAATACATGTAGCTGTACTTCCCCAATTTGGAAAACCTGAGTGACTTATAATAGCAGCCTGAAACCAAACCCTGTTCTGTCTTCTTTGAAGTTCCACCATCTACTGAAAAATAAGATTTCTTCATTGAGAGGAAAACTGGAAGAGTCATGGTCTTATTCTATCAAATATATTGGGTCATACCATGTAAAGCACTCTAGTTTTGGGTCAACAAATCGAAGGTTTATCCTGGTGACTGTAAAGAAGATGAAGCATAACATTAATTTAGTCACAAAGACTCAGAACTTTTAGAAAAAAATGGAATTAAAAAAACCATTTATTTAATTTTATTTATTTAAAGATTTTACTTATTTACTTGACAGAAACACAGCGAGAGAGGGAACACAAGCAGGGGGAGTGAGAGAGAGAGAGAAGCAGGCTTCCTGCCGAGCAGGGAGCCCGATGTGGGACTCGATCCCGGTCCTCCGGGATCATGACCTGAGCCGAAGGCAGCGCTTACTGACTGAACCACCCAGGTGCCCCCAAAAAACATCTTTTTGAAAAACATTTAGAAGAAGCCGATTCTATCTAATCCTAAAATATTTATCTAATCCCCTGCAGATTCTGAAGGCAAGATTGCTTTATGACAGCCTTTGTAAAATAATAACAGAACTGCAAATATCAGCTTTGGCCCTTCTGAGAGGTATTTAATGGGAAAATAGAGCCCCACAGCCTCCACTTTGGTATCACAGTACAATGACGAATAGTTTTCTCTTATACTCTCTGCCTAAAAACCATTATTACCAATGAGAGAGCTTTGGAGAGTATATCTGGATAATTTCCACTGTTCTTCATATTAGCACATTCCTCCATATTAGATCTTTCCATTTTCATGTTGCTTAGTTGGAGATAGCATGAAGCTACTAGTTAAAAACTCTACCTAGGATTACCATTTCTTAATTTTATATTCTCATTTTCTTTTTCCTTTAAAAGAGAAATTTGGGGGCGCCCGGTTGGCTCAGTGGGTTAAAGCCTCTGCCTTCAGCTCAGGTCATGATCTCAGGGTCCTGGGATCGAGGCCCGCATCGGGCTCTCTGCTCGGCAGGAAGCCTGCTTCCTCCTCTCTCTCTGCCTGCCTCTCTGCCTACTTGTGATCTCTCTGTCTGTCAAATAAATAAATAAAATCTTTAAAAAAAAAAAAAAAGAAATTTTACACATACTCTCATTAGCTACATTCCTTGTGACATCTCTTCTATTGCTCCAAATCTCAGTCTCCTAAATTCTTCATTGTAAATAAACTCTACCCATGAAAAAAAAAAAGTTATTAAAAGAGGATGTTGCATTTTTTTTTTAATTGAGCCATTAAACCAATAGGCTGAGTAGCTATTAAATCAAGCTGCTCTGAGAAGGAGCAATGTGATTGTCCAATTAATACCTTCCCCTAATGGAAGGAGTGGCCTGACCAATAGAGATACACTTCAGATACACATTCTCGTGTGGGCAGTGATGCCATATGCAAGGATCCAAATTTGAGTCTGGATGTTTATCTTTTCACAGAATTCTGAGAAATTTTTACCTTTTCTTTAATGATTCTCAGTCCTCTTCTCTGAAACATACATCACGCTTGTGGAAAAGAGACAGGCCTTCTCTGTCTTTGGCCCCCTTCAAACATGCCACACTCGTTCCCACTTAGACATTTGACGTTTCCTGCATAAAGTCCTTTGGATACTATTTCAGACTTGTCTTCTTTCACTAAACATTGATACCCAGCATTATGTTATTCCAAATCTTACATTATGCTGTCTTTTAGATTAGAATATTTGAGATGGCTGAGTGGAGAGATGGCTTTATTAGTGAAGCATTTCCGGGATTTAATTTATCATCAGAACACTCCGTATTTTTTGTGTTGGCTAATAATTTTATCACAATCACATTTTGTAATTACATATTATTCAGTTCATAAGCTTATATAGACAGACATGGATACATATATATGTAACTATATAGATATATAGATACAGTCATCCCTAATGATCCTCTCTGTGAGCATAAATGAAAACAAGAGTGACTTACGCATTCATTTATTCGGCAAACTTTTATTGCATACTTGATTATATCTTAATTATGTGGCACCATTCCAAATGAGCACAAATAAATTTAAAGCACTTAGATTTATTCTTGTAAGCTTTATCATACACTTGGTTATTCTGCGATAGTTGGCACTAAATGTTCTAACCAGGATGGCAATGAATTTCAGCCATAATAATTTAATTGTTTTAATATAGTTTCACAGGATGTGGGGTGGGACAGGATAACATGTTATATAACATTACGGAAATGGAATTATGTAATTAATTACAAGTATGGTCGGAGGATTTAAAATAAAGTTATAAATCATCATAACAAAAATAAGTAGGGTACACATGAGCCAGAGCTGTATTAGAGAGATTCCAACTATAAAGCCGAAACAATCGGGGAAGGAAGAACATTACAACAGAGATGGCTTTGAGGTCTAACAAATGTAATTTCAGACTGCTTCCACTCTGGCCAGCAGCTAGTGTATGGTGGGATGTTTTCAACCCCTATCGTCCGCTACCTGTATTTGTGTACATAGGTCCACACTGTTCACTGTGGGCCCACCCCTCACCTGTTCCCTGGCACTTGTCATCAAAAGTGACTTGATCACTTACAGACAAGAAAGAAAGCATTATAAATACCTCACCATAAGGGCAGAGTTAAAACAAATAGTTTCGGTTTTGTTTCTGAGTAATACCTTAGAACAGTAGTTTCTAAAATATTTTCCATGGTAAACCCTTTCCTTAGGCTACAGATATTTGTTATCTGAAAAAGACTGTTCCAAGGATAATAATGGTTGGGAAATAAGGCTAATGAAGGTTAACCAACTTTTTAAAGATTCTGATTTCTGGAAACCTTTAATCTATCACTTTAGACTATGAGTTTCCAAGTGGGTGCTGTGTTTTTCAGTTTCTCAAACTTAGTTGAGCACAGTATCTTTTCTTCACAGACTGTATCAAAAGACTTATATTTGAGGAACTTATATTTTAAAACATTACATTAGTGGCTCCTAAAAAAATTCAAATACAGTTCTTTTAACTCTATAGAAACTACATTATATGTCAACATGCATTACCACAACCATCCTTCCAACTATGACGTCTTTTTTTTTAAAACTTTAAATTTATTTTATTTTCTCAGTGTTCCAAGATTCATTGCCCATTCCCCACACCCAGTGCTCCATGCTTTAGGTGCCCCCAGTCCCCACCACCAGGCTCTCCTATCCCCCCACCCCCTCCCTCCAAGTCCCTCAGTTTGTTTCTGTGTCCAAAGTCTCTGTTGTTTCGTTTCTCTCCCTGAATTACCCTACTTCCCATTTCCTTTCCTTCTCCTACTGTCCTCTATATTACCCCTTATGCACCACATGTAAGTGAAACCATGTGATACTTGACTTTTTCTACTTGGCTTATTTCACTCAGCATAATCTCTTCCAATCCAATCCATGTTGCTACAAAAGTTAGATATTCATCCTTTCTGATGAAGGCGTAGTATTCCATTGTATATGTGGACCATATCTTCTTTATCCATTCATCTGTTGACATCTTTGTGTAGCTACCCTAGTGTGCACTCTTTCCTCCATGAATGTGAGAGCCTGGAAAGTTTTGCCATACTGCCAATATTTCTGGGCTTTAAAAAAATTCTTAATGTTGAAAGAATTTATATCTAAAATTCTTATAGTAATAGATATATAGATCTATAGATGAAGTTATCTCTAATGATCCTGCACACCTCTCTATGAGTATAAGAGAAGAAGAGTGATTTATGCATTTTTTTAATTCAACCACCTTTTATTGTGTACTCACTAATTTCCATACTTTATGCCAGTCTTTGGAACCCCTGCCTTTATGAAATTTGAGTTTTCAGAATAAGGGCACAAATGACTAACAGTACAGGAAGTTAGTCATACGCCTTGTAAAAACAGGATTTTAGAGAAGGAGCTGGGGTTTTATGAGTCTTTTGACCTGGGCCGTGCTGGTTAGATGGAATTTGGGTATACAGACATGACCTGAAAACAAAAGAAAGGAACCCAGAAACCCATAGGCATTCCCCTTCAGGTTGGTTGAAGTCGGAGGTAGCTAGATAGAGGAAAAGGAGTGGAGGGCTACTTCCGGGTTCAGGTTGGGCCTGGTTGGCAGGACCTTGTCAGGTAGGCAGTGTTATCTGGCCCCTTGGGCCTTCTGAAGGGTTTTGAATCAAAGATGATAATGATCCAGCCATGGTTCCTAAAGAAACATGGGCCTTGAAAATAGGATGGGTTAGACTTGAAAAGGCTCTTCATTCAGAAAGTGGAGATGAATGCAATTATAGTTAAAGTTTGCCTTGAGCTACAGCGATCAGCAGCATAGGTGGGAGAAGTCAGAAGTGAGTCCTGGCTCTCTGTCCTTAGCAATTGTGTTGCACACACAGCCAAGCTTTATAGCGGTAGAGGTCTTTTTTTTTCCCCTCTTGGACAGAAACTTGTGCGTATAAGTGTCCTGAGTTGTTTAACATGGCACAGTTACTATACCGTTTTCTTTTCTTTTCTTTTCCTTTTTTTTTTTTTAAAGATTGTATTTATTTATTTGACAGAGAGAAACACAGCCAGAGAGGGAACACAAGCAGGGGGAGTGAGAGAGGGAGAAGCAGGCTTCCCACCGAGCAGGGAGCCCGATGTGGGGCTCGATCTCCAGGATCATGACCTGAGCCGAAAGCAACCGCTTAACCAACTGAGCCACCCAGGCGCCCCCAAACCCTCTTTTCTAAGGAAGATGTTCTCGTTATGGCTTTGAGATTATTTTCCAATAGTTCTTAGCTTTCGTGCTCGTTTCAAGTTCAAATCTTTACCACCCGCTTTCTGTGGGGTTTTGCCGCCTCCAATCTTCTCTGCAGAAAGATTTGCTGCTATTAGATGCCACGAGGGGCACGAGCGGCTCCCTCTGAGCTGTGTTCTCTGGGGCGGCAGCATTGCGGACACAGTGGGGGTGGCAGGCGTCTGATACTCTTCTGTGGAGGAAAATCATTTCCCGATTGATTCCTCAAAGGACTGATTCCTCTGCTGGGCATGAGGCTGCATCCTCTAATACAATATGAACCAATTCTCTGACTGCGGAAGCTCAGGGAACGCTTTGATATTTGTATTCATGATTTGATTTGTTTTACTGCTTTATTCCATTTTACTCCTAGTGTTGGCATAGAAGGAGTCAGGAGAGGTCAGATATTGAGCAAACAGGAGGAGACATCAATCTGAATAGGGGTGAACCCTGAAACTGAATTTGATGGACAATCAAGAAGCAAACCCAGCAGGCGACCACGCCGCTGTGTGCACGGACGGCGCGCAGGCGCAGGCGCAGCCAGGGAGCAGCCTGTTGAGAGTCATTTTCTGAATGCTTGAGACCTCATTCTTTCAGCGTCTGGGGGACAGAGGGGATGGAAGGGGGGCATGTAGAAGGAGAGAAGGCATAGAGCTAAAAGTCCTGGAATTCAAATTCAAAATAAGGCAGCTTTTTTGGTGTGAATTTTTGAATCACGGCTCTTACTTAGATATCCAGCACCCCCATAAGAACTAGCCCAAGAAAATAGATGGTGCCGAACACAAGTAAGGGCCATATTGTTTCTTCTGTGCCCTAAAAGGTTTTGCAGTGCTATTCGATTTGAAACTCTCGATGTTTGGCTTGCCACAGTGCTGGCCTAAGACTCCCTACCTTCTTGTGGTTTCTCTTTGGCACCTGGAGCCTGCAGCTGATTTTCTCCCCAGTTCTTGAACTAGTAAGTCAGTAGGCACCACTGTCTGTGCAGATATGTTCTTCTCCTTTGTGTAAAATGCCTCAGCTAATGTGGGGCTCACATTTCCGTGAAGAAATGAGTGTGTCTACCTTTTCATTACATGAACGCTATAAGGAACACCACGTGTATAGTGCCATCTGGGTCATTCTATCAACCCTATGAATTGTTTCTTCGCTGGTGAAAAAACTGAGATGCAGGAAAATCTTTTCCAAGAAACAGGACGCTCACCTATTTTTTTCAAGTGTTTCAAATTTTTGATGTTTACAAGAATGAGGTCATATTTCTAAATGAAATGTACAAGCCAATTTCATCCTTTTCAAAAGAGAGAGGAGTTACTTATGGTGCTTAATAGTAATGTAATAGAGAGCAATGGCTTGAGACAGAAAAAAAACAGCAATTTAAATTGGACATTAAGAAAATTTCACTCGAAGCCAGGGCAATTATACAATGAAATAATTTCCTAAGGGAGAAATAGTGAGATGCCATTAGAAGAGTTGTTTAAAAGAGAGTAGATAAACACACTTGCAGCTGAGTCTGCTGGCAGATCATTTGATGATTTATTGCTTTACTTTGCCTGTATGTCATCCTTACTGGAGATTACCAGGCTCCGTTAGCTTTCTTTCCATCAGGGGAGGATCCGCACTGTACCAGAAGACGGTGATGTCTGTATTCTGTTTTTCTTTATGTAAAAATGCAAAGCTCTATCAAATACTGGTACAAGAAGCATGGGAAACAAGGGAGCTTCTAGTTGTTCAAAATCAACTCTGTGTCCAGTAGTGTCCTAGGATATTTTTTGACACACATCTATACCCCTCCACACATGTATCTACATCTGTGGTATATCTATTATCTAGCTGTCTGTCTACATATGTATCGAATATTATGCAAATCTTCAACCAACTAATTGATTTGTTCAAATTGATAGCTGTTCATCAGTTGTTATTTCACGTGAAGATGCATAACACAATCAGTCCTGAGGTGTAAAATATGATGTCAGAAGTCTCGAGTTTGAATCCCAGCAATGCCCCCACCCACCCTCTCGCCACTACAACCCGCACACTCGCTGGGATTTGTGCGAGCCCCTTAGCCTCTCTCATTGCTTCCCACTCTACATTTGTAAGCACAAGCGCAAAATGCCATATTGACTGAGTGATGTTCATGTTTAGAGGTTAAACCAAGTTTTTAGTGCACCTTTGTATATAATTCTAAATGGACAAGATGCTGTCACATTAGCCTGAAAAATTCCTGGAAATTCTCATGACAAAGGCACTTTCTGGAAATCTATATATTTTTGTGGAAATTTAAAATTTTCTCTTATGTTCTCTGAGAGTGCCCTCCTGGAAGAATCTATCATTGGAATAATCTATCAATCCACCATTGGAGTCTTCCTTTCCGACCTTGCTTCCCCCCACTCAGTCGGGATAAGGGGCATATCATACCCCCACTTGACCACCATCAGTGTACCCTACACCTAGATCATGTCTGGTCCTTTTTTGTATTGGGTTCCACGTTGAGACAATCCCAAAATACAGTGCTTGTATCCAGCCTCATTTCCTATGTCTGTGTGCAAACATCACACTACCAGGATGGATGGACACACTCTTTTGGCTGCCCAAGTGTGGGCTCAGCTCCATATAGAATGATTAAATCATAGAGACAGAGGATACAGGATGCCTCCAGGCTTTGTGAATATGTACAGTTTTTTTTTCCCCCTTGTCCTCAAACCCTATATCAGTTTCTTATGGTCGCTATAACAAACTACCACAAACTGGGTAGCTTCAAACAACAAAAGATATTCCTGTACAGTTTTAAGAGATAAAAGTCCAAAACCAAGGTGTGGGTAAGATTATGTTCCCTCCAAAGCTTCTTAGGTAGGATGCTTTCTCACTTTTTTAAGGTTCTGATATCCCCAGGTATCCCTTGGTATGTGGCTGCATGGCCCCAATCTCTGCCTCTGTCTTCTTCACATGGCTGTTGGTCACTTGTGTCTCTGACTGTTCTTCTTCTTAAGGACACCCATAAAAGGGAGTTAAGGCCCACTCAATGACCTCATCTTAACTGGATTACATCCTATTTCCAAATAAGGTCACATTCACAGGTTCTGGAAATTAAGACTTGAACATATCTTTTTGGGGGACACAGTATGACCCATGACATGCCCAAAGCCTATAGGTCTCAAGCAATAACCAAACGTCAGTCTGTATCGTCTGCTGTGGTCCATCACTGGCTCTGCAATGGTTGTTTGTGTTCCCTAGAGCACAATCAGGCTTTGGGTAAAGAAAATCAGATCTCAAGTCCTTCTGTTTATTACATGGGTGACACTGGCCAACGCTTTATTTCCTCAAACATTTCTTCTTATGGGCAGTTTTCCTTTAACTTCCTGATCCCCTACTACAACCCAGTAGAGTTCCCTCTCTCCATGCTATTTTCATTAAGTTGAATATAACTGCATTGAAACTCCCTCTTCCTGACTGTGGGATCCATCTTCTCTTCTTATATAAATTATTCAATCACTGAAACTTTATTTTTTACCCGTCTCCAAAATAGAGACATATGACTTCTCCTTTACTTGAAAACTTGGAGGACAAGGAAAGACTTCAGATAAGAAGTCCAAGCCCCAGGCACTGCTAGACGCACTGCCCACAGGCTCATCACGGCAGTGTCCGTTATGGTCCCATAGTCATCGGGTAGTCTGATTGCTCGTGAAGTTTGGGAGACTCATGGCCAATAAGTGGGGTGGGTGGTGGAGAATAGGATTTCAGGACCTCATCTTTTTTGGAAAGATCTGCCAGTGCCTCTGTTGATCGGTAGACTTGGACTAGAAGACTCCGAAATCCCTTACATACCTAAGGGACACAAAAAAACATGTAGAAAGTCTCAGTCTTAAGATCATGAAGATCATAAATTCCATCTAGATTATTCAAAACTATGAGAGTATTTATGGTAATTCTCTGAGTGTTAAAAAGGAGTCTACTCAAGGCCATGGGTGGAAAGCATAGAGCTTTCAAGGATAGAATTTGGTGAGGATGGGGTTTGTAAAAACATAGTCCCCCTTTATAATTGTTTTTTAAATGATATTACTGAAATAAGTTTTTATTGGAACAGCCACCTTCACTCTTCTGCTTTTCCACTTTGCTTTTTTGGTGGCAGATGCCTGCCTATCTATTTCTTACCAAAATGCCTCCCCAAACTTATCTGCCATTGTAGTAACTGGCCCTTAGCTTATGATGACAGCATAACCTCCTAACATTGTTGTTTGGGGGTGCCATCATTCCTATGGCATTAGTGTGTCTAACTCTGTGACCACATCTCCTACCATCAGCCTGGTCTTCCCAGCAGGCCACTGCTAATCTTAGTTGAGGCTGGTGCCCTTATCAGCACATCTCTAATGATCTTGAAGCATGTGTCCTCTAGCCCACCAATGATAAATTTCTAGCAGAGCTTCTGACTTTTCAAAACATTGGCCACCCAGCAAGCCTACCTCTTCCAACCCTGTGATTTTTCTCTCCATCATCTGTCAGAAAATCTTGACTTTCTTACTTCTCTCAGGACTGGCATCACTTTCTTCAGGACTCCATGAGCCATCCCCCAGGGTCCTTGCCAGAATGCTAAACCCCCCATGTCTTGAAAAAGTCATATATTCTAGCTCCTATGATCAAGCACTCTCAGAGTTTAACCTCTAAAATATTCTGCTTGGTTCTGCTGGTTCATGTTCTCTAATTATTGCTGTTTCTTCATTTATTCACTTCCTTCTTCCCTTATCAGACCCAACAATTGTCCAGTTTATGCAGGAATTTAATGCTAGTTAGCAGCCTGACTGCCAGGAGAGAAAGAAAGGTTATCTGCTGAGAGGGACCCAGACTTCCCCCCTGTCTTCCATGCAACCCTGGGGAGGGGCACTTCTGGGAACTCAGAAGCTTCAGAGGGATCGGCAGAACTGACAAGCCCTGGGACCCCAATCAAGATGCACTCATTCCAGGAGTGCCTGGGGGCTCAGTCGGTTAAGCATCTGCCTTCAGCTCAGGTCATGATCCGGGGGTTCCTAAGATCTAGCCCCACTTTGGGCTCTCTACTCAGTGAGAAGCCTGCCTCTTCCTCTCCCTCTGCCTGCTGCTCTGCCTACCTGTGATTTCTCTGTCAAATAAATAAATAAAGTTGTTTTTTTTTTTTTTAAATGCCCCCATTCTGTGTTTCAGGGTCTCTAGTTTCTTAACTATGGCCCTGATTTAGCATTGCAGACCTTCCCAGCTGAGTATTTGAAGTCTCTGGAGCTCTGAAATTCTGAGATTTTATGTTTGTTGTTTGCTGCTCAGCTCTGTCCTGTCTTCCACTGCAGAAGTAGAAGCAATTTCTAAGGTCCCAAAGAGCATCTCTGGCTCTAGTCCTTAAGACTGCAGCTATTTGGAGCACCTGGGTGGCTTAGTTGTTAAGCGTCTGCCTTTGGCTCAGGTCATGATGTCAGAGTCCCTGGATGGAGATCTGCATGGGGCTCCCTGCTTGGCGGGAAGCCTGCCTCTCTCTCTCTCTGTCTCTCTCTCTCTCTCTCTCTCTGTCCCTCTGCTTGTGTTCCCTCTCTAGCTTCGTTTCTCTCTGTCAGATAAATAAATAAAATCTTAAAAAAAAAAGACTGCAGCTATTTGTTAGTGGTCTTTTGTTGTTCATTTCCCTTCTGCAAAGTGTCTATACAACTTAGCAATGACCTTAACTACCACTCTGCTACCTTTGTGGGCATTACTCCCCTAATATCTCTTACACACTTGAATCATTTTACCTACAAGGTCATTTTTCTCCACAAGTGTGCTTTCCCTCACCCCACTATAGCAATATTTAGCCACCAAGCTATGTGCTAGGGAACCATGGGTGTTATCTTCTTTACCAGTCCCGAACCACAACTTATTGCCCATTATTTATACCACACTTGCCACCACTTGTGTTAGTTTGGGCCTTCTGACAAGCAGATGCTAAGAGATTTAGGGGAAAGAGAAAGTGGGGAGGGAGCTGGAGGAGGCCAGCAGAGTCATCCGACCCAGATGCAAGTCTGACCCCTACGGAGGAGGGAGGGAAGGAGAAAAAGTCTTAGAATGTAGTGAATTTCAGGAAAGTTTCATCAAGATCAATGGGGAGTCTTCAAGTCAAAGCAATGATGTCAGAAGAAACCCACGTGTCTCAGGAATGAGTCTGCCTTAGCATTTCTGCTGAGCTCAGTCGCTGTCTTTGGGCAGCATGTGTGATAACTGATACTGCTGTGAAGACAGAGATCGTTTTCAGAGCACAGTGGCTGGGGTCCTCACTCAATCTCCCTGCAGCCAGAGTTTTGAGAGGACTATTCCCATGGCTTCCACAGATAGAGACCCAGGTCCTTCCATCTTGAGGATTTATCCTTCTTTATAGTCTTAAAGTCTTTTGCATTCAGCCAGTGCATAGAAAGGGTGAGAAGTGACACATAGCTTTCTTTTCTCTTGGTGAAGATCAATCACATGGATGCATTTCATGGAAAAGAGAGCTTGGGACATGTGTTCCTAATCAGGAGCCCACTTAGCAACAAGAAGTCTACAAAATGAAACGGAAATGCAAATTTTTGTTGGATGAGGTCCTTCCTGCTACTTAGAATAAACAGAAGTGAGTGAAAAGATTAATAAACATGTCATTATTCTAATGTGCTTAATGATGAAAAAATAATAAAGTAAATATTATTTGAAAGGGAAAATGGGGCATAACCACAAACACAGTAAAAACAAAAAAACCATGTGAATGCTCTGAACTGTATGCCAACACGTTTGAAAAATAAAGTGTTTGCAAAATGTTAATTAGCAAAAATGAAAAATAAATACAAAAGCTGAATAATCCATGATAACAGATAAAAATAATGTATAGTTAACGATATTCCAATCCCCAAACACGAGTCCCAGAGATGTTTACACTAAATGATCTCATATACATTCTCTAAAAGGTTTGGGGTTTTGGTTTGTTTGTTTTGTTTTTTGTTTTGTTTTGTTTTGTTTTGTTTTTGAAGGCCATCCCTAAAAAACACTGTGAGTCTACTAAACAAAACAAGATGGGGCGCCTGGGTGGCTCAGTTGTTAAGTGTCTGCCTTCGGCTCATGTCATAATCCTGGAGTCCCAAGATCAAACCCAGCATGGGGCTACCGGCTTGGCAGGAAGCCTGCTTCTCTCTCTCACTCCCCCTGCTTGTGTTCCCTCTCTAGCTCTGCTTCTCTCTGTCAAATAAATAAATACAATCTTAAATTTAAAAAAAAGAAAACACACAAACAAAACAAAAACTTCCTATGGCATAGCCAATAGCTAAGGACATGGTATGAATAATGAGACATAAGATGATGGCATCGATCTATCAAATATGAAGACAATTTATAAAGGTATAAGTTAAAGTTGCATGCTATTAACACACTATTTAAAGTTGCATAAGGTTAAAGTTGCATGCTATTAACACACTATTAAATTAATATATCCATAGAAATAAGATAAAGAATCCAGAAACCGATGAAAATAATGAAATGTAAACTGGGAAATGATACTTTAACCAATAATGGGAATCTTTATCCAGTAATTTGTAATGTTTATGAGAAAATGAAATTAGTTTCTGTATCACACA